>JAVJIF010023533.1:0-69089 GCA_038442645.1 Agave tequilana
GAGTACAACTTTATTTTTGACATGCCTCTACTTTAATATTATGCGAGCATTTTTAATATATTTAAAATAAATACTCTTGTATTTTAAGCATGGAATGGGGATGTGGATATGTTAGCATGCTTAGTTGAATACCGAAATTTGATACATGATATCATGCTATGTAAATGAATATATGATGTTGCACTCGGTATTTACCCGACCTTGGACATGTTATGCCTGATACGTGATTTAGGATACCGACATTTGGCATGTTACACTAGGGATGTAATTTTTATCACCGGCACTTGATATTTACACCGGTACACATAGTTGACACCGATATTGCCATGCTGTATTTGACACCGACATCTTTCATGCTATATTTTGGTACTGATACATGACATGCTATATGTGATATGACACCTGGTATTGATACTTGCCATACTATGTTTGACATATGATACCCGGCTCTGATACGTCTTGCTACATTGACCACTTGACATTGGACCCTGATACTTGATACTTGACGCTTGTTCTTGACATACGGTATATGCTATACTTTCATGTGGTATAAATACCTGGAACTGACATTATGACTCTTGACCGGACATTACCACCCCTGATGCCTGATTATATGACATATACTGACTATCACTGTTACGGGGACATGACATGATTATTACATTATTATTACCAGATATTTGGTACTCCTGAGCTCCTGTACTCCTGTATACTTGAACCCCTGAAATAGGGAGGCTCCTGACATTACTCCTGTATTATACTACTGTTGACCCGTAATAGGATAATCATGGATATTGTACATTTGTGGACACCCCGTGAACATTATTATTTGAGACTCTGTCATATGTAAAACAACTTACACCGGGATGGGGGAAATTGATGGGTAACGATATAGCTTCTGTGTTTATGATGGCCATACATATGTTGTACAACTTCCTGTTGGATTCGACCTGGATGGCCACCAGGCGCTTCCGAGGGGTGTACTGGCACCCCTACCCCCTGCCTGCCTGTCCGGGTGTGCTATAATCCCCTAGGTATATCTTGTGGGGAACGGTGACACTCTATTCCTGTTCGGTGTATTGTGAGACCTTCGGGCATATAGTAAAACGGTGCCTAGCGGTACGTTCTGGCTCCAGTACCGGATAATCCTGGACCGTTGTCCCGGGCATGCACGGGACCCATTATAAACATGGTTCGTCGCTCCCCATCAATTTCCAATAACCAACCTCGCTAGATTTGTATGCGAAAGTATATGGCACCGGTTATATACCAAACATACAAATTGAACGAGTTAATAATAATAACCTAATAAATTGACTTCATGCATTCTGTGTCATTTCTATACTTGTCATTTATTGTAGTTACTCCATGCTTCCTAATTTGATCACATGACATTTGACCTGATATACATGCTTTTATTTCATTCCATATAAATGCTAATGTCATTTTTATATCTCACAATTTATTGTGATATTTCCTGCTTATTGATTAGGGTACATTATACTTGTCTTGATGCACTTGCTATTATTTGTACTTACCATTGGGTTTTTCTTGTACTCGCTGGGTATTCCTAACAACCCTGGATTTGCATGTCCAGATTTAGCAGCTTGGACCGAGGTGGACCCATCGGCCGAGGATCAGGCCTATCTTGAGGAGCAGGCAGATCAGCAGTAGTTCCGTCCAGTCTTTTCTCCCCACTCGCGAGATCCCCTTTCTAGCTCGTGAGTTATTATCTGTTGTTTCTGCACAGTCTACTTTTGTATTATCTAGTGATGTAATATTGATGTAATATTATATCACTGTTTGTGATGACTCAGTACTTGTATCATTTTGGGTTGGAATGTATAATATCACGTATTTCCGCACTATGATATCTGTGTTGTGTTGTATTGATGCTTAGCGTACATACGTGATGGTACCATCGCCCTGCGTATGTACGTCGCAGTGGCGTCTCCGTACCCGCCAGGATCGGGGCGCCACAGGTTGGTATCAGAGCCTAGGCTCTCACACCTTCAGTACAGCCAGTCTGCAAGTTAATGTTGAATTAATTTGCGGCTGAGTCACACGAGTCTTTGTTATACATTCCAATCACAAGTACGAAGTTATCAATTCCTTTCTTGAAATCCATCCTTGATTCCTGAAATCTCATATTCTGTCATCTTTTCAGCTCCTCTCGGCTCGAATATGGAGAGACGGGGGACACGAAACGGTCCCAGCACTTCCCGGGAAGGTTCGAATGGGGAGATGACATGATGAGGCTACTCCAGGGGATGATGGATAGCCAGCAGCAGCAGGTGGAGCTCCTACGTCAAGGATTGCTGACTGCACCCCGAGAACAGAGGCCGGGGACTATATCGGATTTCAGGAGGCTGCAGCTAGCAGAGTTCTCGGGCACGGGGAAGCCCTTGGATGCAGAGCAATGGTTGATCGATATGACCGATCTCCTGAAGGCGGCCCGAATTCCTGCTGAGAACCAAGTAGAAGTAGCCAAGATCCAGCTGAAGGATGTGGCGAGGACTTGGTGGCTTGCTGAAGAGGCGAGGCTGGAGAAGCCTATCTTGGGATCAGTTTTCGAAGGGGTTCTACGAGAGATTTTTCCCTGCGACTGCTCAGAAGGAGATGGAGGAGCAGTTCATCAGACTGCAGCAGTGGAATCGGTCAGTGGATGAGTATGCCGCTGAATTTCTGAGGCTTAGTCGGTTTGCACCATATATGGTGGCCGACGAGGAGAAGAGAGCTAGCAGATTTCAGCAAGGACTGAGGGTGGACATCCAGATGCTGCTTATACCTCACCAGCTGAAGACATACTCCCAGGTCCTTTCCATTGCCCGTGATGTGGAGCAGGGGTTGGAGAGAAGAGGAGGTTTGAGCTGCAACACAAGCCGATGAAGCGCCAGTTCCAGCAGGTGCACAGGGGGAATCAAGTCAGAGCTTTTGGTGCTCCAGTAGCCAAGCGACCTTTTCGGCCTCCTCCTCAGCAGCTTGTGTGTGGGTACTGCCAGAAACCCGGACACAACAGGCAGAACTGCCTGTATATGGCCAATGGACTGTGTCTGGCATGCGGATCCGGTAACCACTCGGTAGGAGAGTGTCCATTCAAGAGGAGCCGGAATGTAGCTCCAGCACAACCAGCACTTCCGGCATGAGTGGAACCACCAGTACCTCCAGCTCGAGCAGCTCCCCCAGCACTTTCAGCACCACCGATGAGGAGGAATCCAGGGCCTGCAGGCAGAGGAGCTCCACTTCCTCCCCAGCGTCGGAATCTGGGTCAGGCTCAGAGGGGACCCAGGACTGGAGTAGGCCGCGGGAGAGGCCAGGCTACAATCTGACAGCAGAGGAAGCCGAGGCATCTGGAGAAGTGGTGGCAGGTACAATTTTGGTCCACTCAGTTCCAGTCTTATCACTTTTTGACTCCGGTGCATCACACTGCTTCATATCCAGTAGATTTACTGCCTTGCATTCTATACCCCTAGTCTGTATGAGTGACCAATGGGAAATTAGTACGGGAATGAGGTAGTTATAACTAACAAGATCTGCAAGGGGTGCAATGTGGAGTTATGTGGTAGGAAGTTAGAAGCCGACATGTTCGTACTGGACACTAGAGGGTACGATGTGATCCTAGGCATGACTTGGCTCAGCAAGTATCATGCGGTGATCGACTGTCGGGAGAAGAAGGTGATCTTCAGAATTCCACACCAACCGGAGTTTCAGTTCTTTGGAGAACGCAAGTCCCTCCGGAAGGAAGATCAACTGGAGTGTGCCACTGCTGAAGAGAAGAGGGCGGTGTCAGTGTGGAGTGAATTCCAGATGTATTTGAGGAGATATCAGGACTTCCACCTGATAGAGTTGTGGAGTTCTCTATTGACCTTATTCCAGGAGCGACTCCCATCTCTAAAGCACCGTACCGGATGGCGCCAACAGAATTAGCTATATTGAAGGAGCAGCTGCTGGAGTATTCGAGCAAGGGTCTGATTAGACCGAGTACTTCACCTTGGGGAGCACCGGTGCTGTTGGCGAATAAGAAGGATGGTGGTAAGAGGCTGTGCATTGATTACAGAGAGTTGAACAAGGTCACCATCAAGAATAAGTACCCTTTGCCGAGGATTGATGATCTCTTTGATCAACTTCATGGGGCCCAGGTATTCTCGAAGTTAGATCTGCAGTCGGGGTACCACCAGTTGAAGGTGAAGAAGGAAGATATCCAGAAGACGGCGTTCAGGACTCGGTATGGTCATTACGAGTTCTTGGTTATGCCCTTTGGAGTTACAAATGCCCCAGCAGTCTTCATGGACTTGATGAATAGGATCTTCTCACCCTATCTGGACAAGTTTGTTTTGGTGTTCATTGATGATATCCTGGTCTATTCCAAGAATGAAGAGGAGCATGCGGAGCATCTGAGGATTGTGCTACAGACTCTCCGACTGGAGCAGCTTCATGCCAAGCTTAGCAAGTGCGAGTTCTGGCTGAAGAGTATAGCATTCTTGGGTCATATTGTTTCTGAGGAAGGAATCTCGGTGGATCCCAGCAAGATTCAGGCGGTGAAGGACTGGCCGACTCCGAAATCCGTGACAGAGATCAGGAGCTTCATCGGACTGGCCGGATATTATCGGAGGTTTGTGCAGGACTTCTCGAAGATTGCAGCTCCATTGACCAAGCTGACTAGGAAGGGAGAGAAGTACATATGGACTGAGGAGTGTAAGTCTGCTTTTGAGGAGTTGAAGAACAAGTTGATTTCAGCTCCAATCTTGAAGACACCCTCAGGGACAGGAGGTATGGTTGTGTACTGTGATGCTTCAGGGAAGGGCCTTGGATGCGTATTGATGCAGCATGGACATGTAGTGGCTTATGCATCCAGGCAGTTAAAGCCTCATGAGAAGAATTACCCAACGCATGATCTAGAGCTGGCAGCTGTGATCTTTGCGTTGAAGATGTGGAGGCATTACCTGCTAGGTGACCGAGTGTTGATTTACACTGATCACAAGAGCCTGAAGTACATTTTCACTCAGAAGGAGTTGAACATGAGGCAGAGGCGATGGCTTGAGCTGATGGCAGATTATGACATAGACCTGCAGTACCATCCTGGCAAGGTTAATGTTGTGCCAGATGCCCTGAGTAGAAGACCTGAAGCCAACATGGTTATGATGCTCACTCAGCAGAAGGAGTTACTCAGAGAGATGGAGCGGCTAGATTTGATGGTGATCCGAAGGACCAGTGGACCTGTGCAGTTGATGGCATTCCAGATTCAGCCGACACTGATGGAAGAGATCAGAGAAGCTCAGAAAGAAGATCCTAGATTGCTGAAATTCAGAGAGCAAGTGGAAGCAGGGCTGAGGTCAGATGTTTGCATTCATCCTGATGGTGCACTTTATTTCAGGGGTAGAATTTGTGTGCCTCAAGGGGAGATTAGACAGAAGATCTTAGCTGAGGCCCACAGCTCAGCTTACTCTATACACCCTGGAGGAACTAAGATGTATCAGGATCTGAAGCAATATTTCTGGTGGAATGCGATGAAGAGGGAGATCGCACAATATGTGGCGAAGTGTCTAGTGTGTCAGTAAGTGAAGGCCGAACACCAGAGACCAGCAGGATTACTACAGCCTTTGCCAATACCAGAATGGAAGTGGGAGCATGTTACTATGGATTTTGTCACCGCTCTACCCCGCAGTCCAAAGGGGAACAATGCAGTATGGGTAGTTGTTGACCGTCTCACTAAGTCAGCACATTTCATACCTTTCAGAGTGGGACAATCTACAGAGCTTCTGGCAGACAAGTACATGAAGGAGATTGTTCGACTGCATGGAGTTCCTGTGAGTATCGTGTCGGACAGAGACACGAGGTTCAGATCTCACTTCTGGGAGAGTCTTCAAGAGAGTCTGGGGACCGTCTGAAGTTCAGCACATCTTATCATCCTGAGACAGATGGGCAGTCCGAGCGGACCATTCAGATCCTAGAAGACATGTTGAGGGCTTGCATGATAGACTTCAAGGGATCGTGGGAAGACCATATACATTTGGCAGAGTTTTCCTACAATAACAGCTATCAGGCGAGCATCAAGATGGCTCCTTTTGAAGCCCTGTACGGCAGGAGATGCAGATCACCATTATGTTGGGATGAAGTTGGTGAGAGGAGGCATTTGGGACCAGATGTGATAGTACAGGCTGTGGACAAGATCAGGACTATCCAAGAGCACCTTCGTGCAGCCCAGACAGACAGAAGAGTTGGGCAGATTCCAATAGAAGACCGTTGGAGTTCCAGGTGGGAGAGCATGTGTTTCTGAAGATATCTCCGACCAAGGGAGTGATCAGGTTTGGTGCACGTGGGAAGCTGAGCCCGAGGTATATAGGCCCGTTTGAGATATTGGATCGAGTGGGAGAAGTGGCCTACAGATTGGCACTACCACCATCACTAGAAGGAGTGCACAATGTGTTCCATGTGTCGCAGCTGAGGAGATACATCAGGGATGAGAGCCATGTATTGGATCATTCAGAGTTAGAGTTGCAGCCGGATCTGTCATATATTTGAGCAACCAATAGCTATTGTAGACAGAAGTGTCAAGACCCTGAAGAACCGGACCATCCCGTTGGTGCTTGTTTCATGGAACAGGCATAGTCCGGGAGAAGCAACTTGGGAGCGGGAGGACGTCATTCGTGACCGTTACCCGCATCTGTTCGAGCCCTGAGTGGTAATATTCTCTTGTACTCCATTCTTGTCTTATCAATTCATTATTTTCATGTTCATCTCTTTCCTTATAGAAATTTCGAGGACGAAATTTTTGTTAGGTGGGTAGATTGTAGCACCCTGTACCCGGATACGTACCCAGATACGTGTCCCAATTTTTTTCGACCATGTTGCTCAATTTTCATTCTGTTTGTGCTCATGAGTTGTAATTTCTTAGTTATTGAGTGCCAGATCTGGATTCTTAGACCTAGAGTAAGCCCTGACCCGGACCGGGGAACCGATACCAGCCAATAGCCCGATTTGACTTTTTGGTAGTCCGATTGGACCATTTTCAGTTTCAGAGACTGTTTCCTAATATTTTAGATTTTTCATGATTTTCTGGAATTTTCTGAAATTTTTCTGCAAATCTCCAAAACCGGTGTCGTCGGCATCGCTGACTGATTCCCGGATTTTTAAATTTCAAATGGGATCGAATTTTCAAAAACGGCTTTCACGGTACATCTTAGAATATCATTTTCTAGCTAAAAACATTTTTTAGAATTTTTCAAAATTTATCAAAATTTGACCGATCCTTGTGTCGGCCGGTATCGCCGAAGTTTCCAAGATTTTTATTTTGAAAACTACACTATATTTTTTGAATCCGATTTCACCAAACATCTTAAAATAATATTTTCTATTTTGAGAATTTTTCGGAAGGATTCTGAAATAGTCGAATTTTTGCCTTATTAAAATAATAATAAAATTTGCCGTCCTTTCTTTTTCTTGCTTTTACCTCTCAAATCCTCTACTTATTACTTCCAGAATATTATATCAATTTTATTATTTAATAAAATATTTATTTATAAAATTTTAACTATTTTTAATCATTTCCTTTTATTTTTTTTCCAATTTCTTTTCTTTTTCTTTTTTTCTTCTTTCTTTTCTTCTCCTTCACTCCACACCCATTCCCTGCAACTCCCAGCAGTGGCAGCAGCGGGAGTAGTCCATCATGGACTGAGCAAACCTTTCCCCCACTCCATCTCCCTTAATCATCTCAAATCATACTAATTTTCATCATTTTCCTTTACCTTCTCTCCTTAAAAACACCTCCTTTCTATTTCCTTTTCACTTCATCTTCAACCTCCACACCCACTCCCGCACACCACCTCCACCATCACCACCGCCGCCCTAGCCGCCGCCCAAGCCGCCGCCACCGCGCTCCCCACCACCCCACAACACCCTCCACTTCCAACAACCCCAAACTCCACCTCCTCCACCTTCAATTTCACCATAACCCATCTCATCTCCACCTTCAATTTTTCCAAAATTCCCCATCTCCACCAACAATTTCACCACCATAACTACTCCATCACCACCTCCTCCACCTCCTCCACTTCCCACCACCACCAAACATCATCACCACCACCACAACCACCACCACCACCATCACCACCATCAACATAACAACAACAACAACAACAACAAACTCACCTCCTCCCTCCTCTCCACCGCGCGCGCCGCCACCACCTCCCCGCCGGCGGCGCCGCCGCCGCCTGCAGTCGCCGCCGCCGGCCTACAGCCGACCGGCCACCCCCCACACCCCCCTCCTTCTTCTTCTCTTTTCATTTCTTTCTTACTTCTTTCTTTCCTTTTTTCATTTCTTCCCAAATAAAACAAACTTCCCCCCTCTTTCCAAAAATACCCCCACCTACTTTTTAAAACTACAACCCTCTATTTACAACCCCTACCCCTCTCCTTTAAATCCCAATTCATTTCAAACTATACCATATTTTCCCTCCCTTTCTTTTTCTCCCTTTTTTTTTCCCTACAAATTCTCTCTCCTCTCCCTCTCCTCTCCCATTCCCTCTTTAATATTTATATAAATATTTATATTATATATTTTAATATATAAATTGTGGGCTAAAGGTTTACTTGGACGATTCGCTGGTTACCCGGATTTTAACCGATATTTTACCCGGTTTCAGGCGAGTACAACTTTATTTTTGACATGCCTCTACTTTAATATTATGCGAGCATTTTTAATATATTTAAAAATAATACTCTTGTATTTTAAGCATGGAATGGGGATGTGGATATGTTAGCATGCTTAGTATTGAATACCGAAAATTTGATACATGATATCATGCTATGTAAATGAATATATGATGTTGCACTCGGTATTTACCCGACTTGGACATGTTATGCCTGATACGTGATTTAGGATACCGACACTTGGCATGTTACACTAGGGATGTAATTTTTATCACCGACACTTGATATTTACACGGTACACAATAGTTGACACCGATATTGTCATGCTGTATTTGACACCGACATCTTTCATGCTATATTTGGTACTGATACATGACATGCTATATGTGATATGTGACACCTGGTATTGATACTTGCCATACTATGTTTGACATATGATACCCGGCTCTGATACTTGTCTTGCTACATTGACCACTTGACATTGGACCCTGATACTTGATACTTGACGCTTGTTCTTGACATACGGTATATGCTATACTTTCATGTGGTATAAATACCTGGACCTGACATTATGACTCTTGACCGGACATTACCACCCCTGATGCCTGATTATATGACATATACATGACTATCACTGTTACGGGGACATGACATGATTATTACATTATTATTACCAGATATTTGGTACTCCTGAGCTCCTGTACTCCTGTATACTTGAACCCCTGAAATAGGGAGGCTCCTGACATTACTCCTGTATTATACTACTGTTGACCCCGTAATAGGATAATCATGGATATTGTACATTTGTGGACACCCCGTGAACATTATTATTTGAGACTCTGTCATATGTAAACAACTTACACCGGGATGGGGGAAATTGATGGGTAACGATATAGCTTCTGTGTTTATGATGGCCATACATATGTTGTACAACTTCCTGTTGGATTCGACCTGGATGGCCACCAGGCGCTTCCGAGGGGTGTACTGGCACCCCTACCCCCCTGCCTGCCTGTCCGGGTGTGCTATAATCCCCTAGGTATATCCTGTGGGGAACGGTGACACTCTATTCCTGTTCGGGTGTATTGTGAGACCTTCGGGCATATAGTAAATCCCGTGCCTAGCGGTACGTTCCGGCTCCAGTACTGGATAATCCTGGACCGTTGTCCCGGGCATGCACGGGACCCATTATAAACATGGTTCGTCGCTCCCCATCAATTTCCAATAACCAACCTCGCTAGATTTGTATGCGAAAGTATGTGGCACCGGTTATATACCAAACATACAAATTGAACGAGTTAATAATAATAACCTAATAAATTGACTTCATGCATTCTGTGTCATTTCTATACTTGTCATTTATTGTAGTTACTCTATGCTTCCTAATTTGATCACATGACATTTGACCTGATATACATGCTTTTATTTCATTCCATCTAAATGCTAATGTCATTTTTATTTCTCACTATTTATTGTGATATTTCCTGCTTATTGATTAGGGTACATTATACTTGTCTTGATGCACTTGCTATTATTTGTACTTACCATTGGATTTTTCTTGTACTCGCTGGGTTATTCCTAACAACCCTGGATTTGCATGTCCAGATTTAGCAGCTTGGACCGAGGTGGACCCATCGGCCGAGGATCAGGCCTATCTTGAGGAGCATGCAGATCAGCAGTAGTTCCGTCCAGTCTTTTCTCCCCACTCGCGAGATCCCCTTTCTAGCTCGTGAGTTATTATCTGTTGTTTTCTGCACAGTCTACTTTTGTATTATCTAGTGATGTAATATTAATGTAATATATCACTGTTTGTGATGACTCATACTTGTATCATTTTGGGTTGGAATGTATAATACCACTTATTTCCGCACTATGATATCTGTGTTGTGTTGTATTGATGCTTAGCGTACATATGTGATGGTACCATCGCCCTGCGTATGTACGTCGCAGTGGCGTCTCCGTACCCGCCAGGATCGGGCGCCACAGATTGGTGGGAGGTATCCGCGCAAAAGCGACGGGCTTAATTAAGCCAAACCACCAGCCTTCGGGTTTCGCCCCTCAATCCCTATCCTTAGGCAGTGATTTGACAGGAGTGAAATTCTAACACCTTCCCCCTTAGGATAATCTCCTAATAAGTTCGAGATGTCCCTAAGGCCAACGTCTATTAGATTTTAAGTTAAGCTTAGGTTGTGCGTGCTTGAAGATGGTTTGTGGGATAAGGGTAAAGACTTCCCAATCTTATCTTGTTTGAGTTTTGCCCTTAAGATTGATTGTGCAAAGTGTGCATGATATAGAAAAGTAACATTCAACAAGTAAATAATCACTCAAGAATGCTTTCTAAGCTATATGCTACGCATACGTACCTTGTTTCCAACTTTTTTCAACAGTAATTGTAAAAAAAAAAAAAACGTAATTAGACAAATGCCTAAAATGCAAGTCTAAACATTATTTTTAAACAATTGGCAATCAATCAGATTACTATTGGATTAAAATAGGGTATGTGAATATCAGATATAGCAGAAATAATACACAAAAACTGTATTTTTACAAAGCAATATGTCCTGCAAAAAGTGTTTTTAGCAGTCTAAAAAATTTTCAAGCTTTTGCGCTGCAATAATAGCAAGTCTTCTCCTGCAATACTTGAGCGCTAAATCTGATTTCTTGATGACCCTAAAACAAGACACCAAACTTGTTAAAAAATAATTACACCATTTTCTCCCCGGCAACAGCGCCAAAAATTGATTGCAAATAAATGCAGTGAGAATTACCATCTAGCTTTGGGTTAACGGGTCGTGTCCACGAGGAGGAATGCGATGAAAGTTTTTGATATATTGTTTCAAAAGTAAAGAATAGTGTTGGTGTTTTTAATGCAAAAAGAGAATGGAGAGTAGAGAGATGATTTAAAGAAAACTTAAAATTTGAAAAAAGTTTTGGAGAAAGTGATCTTTAAAAGGTTTGAAGAATGATTGGTTGTCTGTTTTAATATATGAAGAAAAGATCTGGGCTCACTATCTTACTACTCAATGATATGTTCTTCTCTTGAAAATCTCAGTGCCTCAACGTGATCATAGGCAAAAACTTAAGTTTGAATTTCGAAAATCTTAAGTAAAGCAGATAAGATTATTTGGAAAAGTCAACTCTTTTTTTAAGAATTCATATTGTACTGAATTTTAAATCATCAAGTCGTCTTTCACGTATGAAATAAGAACAAGTTCAAGTGATGTTTTAAAAATGAAAATTTTAGAAATTCAAACCCATCCTCATGTGCCTTCAAGAACACTTTCAAAGAAATAAGGCTCAGTTTAAGGCATTCATATGATTCCGTTTGGCTCTTTGCATAAAATCGTTCAAAAAAGAGGGATAAAAGAGAGATGATAGTGAGCCCAGAAAGAAGAGATTTAGCTACTCATTACTAGAAAATAAAATATTAATTGAAATTTAACATACCCGTGAGTTTGAGAAGAAAAGAAGTCCGTCGAATCTTTATTGATGTCACTTCAACTTCAGATTACAATCACTCTTTCTCTCTCACTTTGTTTATGAACTGAACTACAGATTACGAACTGAGATACAACTTCTCATAAACTATCTAATAAAGAACCTAAATCCTAAAAATAAAGAGAAAAACTTAAATAGTCTTCGGTCCATTCTTCAGTAAACTTCCTGCCTTTTATAGGCAAAAACCCAGAGGGGAGAGGAGTGAGGAGATAAGGGGAGCAAACGCTCCTCGTATCTCCAAGAGATGGCCGCGAAAATGCGACCAAAGCCACATTTTTGCGGCCTGGATGTGGCCAGTTGGCCACATCTAGGGGAGATATGGCTGGCGTTTGGTTTTATCCCATTTTATCTGACGGATTTTCTGTTTGATATCTAGTTTTGATCTGACCTTCGATGGTCCTCAAGCACCGAATTGAATTCAAACAAAATCAAATTAACCGTTTTATTTGATGTGATCCTCCCTGATATGCACGGATCTTCAGCTGGGATTATGGCTATCCTCCTGAATATTTATCCCTTCTTTAATTTAGATTTAAATTTGATTAAATCAAAACTAAAGTGAACTTTTGGGCTCAATTTTTTCACCTCCATTAGTAATGGGCATGCACATTATTAAATAAAAATAAGACTTATCAATAGGATTGATTAAATACTAAATATGGTAATGTGACAATATATATGCAATATCTGTGACCGATCAACTCACAAGTCCTCTCTCACGGTGCCGCAATACCAACAACGAAGCTTACACCTCACTTGTGACCGCAACCTCTACAACTTCACAATAGAAGAAAATCGGTGATCTTCTCTTGATCACAAAAGACTCACAAGCACAAATCCTATAACCAAGATGAGGAAGTGAAACTCTTTAGGATTGTATAGTAGAAATAACTTGTAAAGATGTAGAGGAAGGCTCAAGCAAAAATCAAGAATGTGAAATTTGACTCTGTTTTCCATTATGTTTGCAAAGGAGGAAAACTTACAAAAAAGAGTTTGAGGAGCTAAATTACAAGTATTCTTAAAAAGATTACAAGTAGATCTCCTCAGAGATTCTGGAGAAGTGTGCCGATAGGAGTCTGGTCAGCGCGCGACCACTTTGTCCCTTTGACGATGCGAGCGATGAGATTCCCTTCTCGCCTGGTTCCGGGAATCAGAGAATAGAAGGTTGGTAGAACCCTCTTGCTGCTTCTCAAAATCGCCTTCAATTAGGAATTCCTTCTCGCCTGGTTCCGGAGATTCCTTGAGAAGAAGGACGATGTTAGGGTATCAATACCCTGGATAGAGAAAGCAATTCTCTAAAAGGTCTCTGAATTCGAGAGCGCACGGTGCGTTATGAAGAAGCCTCTGCTTGTGGAGTCCTCTTTTTTCCCGATCCTCCCTCCTTGTACCCCTGGCGGGCTATTTATAGGGAGAGCAAGGGTATAATCGTCCCTTGAAAATATAGAAACAGATTGAATCGAATCTGTTTGAATCTGGAAAGTAGCCTTGCTGCGAGGCTAGGATCAGCTTCTGCGAAGCTAGAATTGGCAGGTCGGTTGACCTTCTTGATCCTTTCCATATCGTTGGAGGATTTTTCCTGATCTTCTTACTCGTTTTAGAAGAGTCAAGAGATTGTGGCAATCAACTGCCAAATTTGATCTCTGATTTGATCTTAATTGGATTTGATCTGATTGGATCCGATCTCATCTGGAGATTTGATTGGTCAAAGGTTGACCATAGCAGACCAATAGCAGAGCTGCCCGCATTGAGCTCGTAGCGGAGCTAGAGACGGTTTCTGGCGAAGTCCGAAAGAAACCCTTTGGCGGAGCTGGAAGTCCCCTGTGGCGAAGTTTGCGAGTTAGCTTCTTGGCGAGGCTTTGGATGGCTTCGAGGCGAAGTCGAGTGATATTAGCCTCTCAAGCGAGGCTATCTCTTTGGGCTCATGCGATGCTAAGTGTTAGCATCTTAGACCTGCTGAGGTCTGTTTAGAAACAATCCGGGTTCACTGTCTGCTTGCTGGATCAGTGGAGTCCAAGTTGCTTCCTTGTCCCTCAGAGATGGGTGAAAATTGGTCTTCAGCTCGTCTGTCACTTGTCTTTTGTAAATGTCAACAAGTTTAGACATTGTTCGGACCAATAAGAATCCTGTCTTTTTTAAGTGTCAACAAGACCCCCTTCAAAGTTTTCGAAAGTCTGCAATGGCTCAGACTTCGAAATACTTTGAACTGCTTTGATCGGTGGAGAATGAACGTCGCCATGATGGTTGAGTTCAACTTTGCTTTGAATCCTACTTTGGGATGTAGATTCGCCGAGGAATCATGTAGACTCACGTCTGGGTAGTTTCGCAGCTAGATAAGTTCGCTCTGGAACATCTGTCGCTTTCCCGAGGCCAACTGCCGTGGGCCAGTTACGAGGAGGATTACTCCTTTCTTCGTGCTGATCGAGGGAGATATTCTCCGATTTGCATGTTTCCAAGGGAGGATATTCCCTTTCTTCAAGGCGCAATAAGTGCCTTTATGAGGGAGACGTTTCTCCTTCGCACGGTTTCAAGGGAAACCGTCCCTTTTCTCAAGGCGCAGTAAATGCCTTAAATGCGCTCGTGCTTCCACGCTTGAGGCGGCAGCGCTCAGGCCATGGGGCCTATAAATAGGACACTTGAGGTCCTCTTGAAGAGAAGTGATCTGCTCTTCTCCTCTTCTCTTGGTTGAGAGAGATACTCAGATCTCTGGATTAGTGGGAATGCCCACTCTGGTCATTACCCGGCCAAGGACCGGTAAGTCTTGATCATTCAACGACTTCACCGATTTTAGGGAATTCATCTCCCTTAATTCAGCTTTAACAGCTGCTTCAGGGATTAGCTTCCCTTATTCTCCATTTAACTAATCTGCGGAGGAGGATTTCAGCATAGCTTCTTGGCGAAGCTATCATTCTGACTTGATCACAGAAAGATCATTGCATGTTAAGTCCGCTGCACAGGTAAACTTGGGACTTGGTATCTTCGAGGTTGAGCCAGTCTTGCCATATAGGTAAAGCTAAGACTGTGTCCCATAGGATCAGTCTGGCTTAGCCATATAGGCGAGGCTAGGACTTGGCGTTTGCTGAGCTAGCCCATCATCACTGTGCAAGCGAGGCTTATCCTCTGTTCCAATCGAAATCGGATTGCTTCGCCCCAAAGAATTCGGCTTTAGTGCTTTTGCAGTATCTTTTGTGTTTAACTGCTAACTTGCTCCAATTTTGCATTGCAGTGAGCTATGTTCGCCAGTCTTGTGTCATGATGAAAGAGACCGAAAAGTTGCCTTATGCTTCCCCAGTTGAAGCTTTACTTTTAAGCAGGAGGAACAACTTGGGGCAGCCGATGTGTGTCCCAGAGGCTATTGGCAGCCTCTTATCCGAGATGATTCGTTCTGAGGTGAGGCTGGTAGCTGCTTATCTGAGATGATCCACTTCGGGAAGGCGGATGTCACACCTGTGAGATCACTGACATCACTGCCAATTCCCATTATAGGTGATCTATCGTGTTGGCGGTGATAAGTTCATTGCCAACTTTCAACTTTGGTGATCCAGCTTCCTGGTGGCAAAATGTACCATTTTTGTGGAGAATTATGGTCGTGTCCTCGTGGCACAACTGGTTACGGCCTTGTGCAGGAGGAAGGCCTTTCGTGTCCAGTTGGTCTGGTCTGGAAGCAGATAAAATCACTTGTATGCCTTTTGCGCAAAACGATCTTGCTGAGCAATTGAATCTGTTGTACGAAACACAACCTTGATGTAGCATCAATGTACCTTTGCTCTTAAATCAATGAAAGTTTATCTTCTGCTCATCTGATTTTTGCCTGTTCCTTCATTGAGAATTTGGCCATAACGGGGCTGAACTTCGTGCGGAGTTAAGGACAAGGTCCTTTTTTGAATGAGCTTCGCGTGAAACTGGCATGTCGGCGAACTGTGCCTTTAGTGGGCTAAGGCAACCCTTTTGGCGAAGTTCTTGATGAACTTGTGCGAAGTCCGCACTTTGATTCATTTGGCGAAGTTAAGCCTTAGTGGGTGAATTAGCGCTTCTCGGGAAGGCGCTTTAGGCGGCGTTTCAAATTAATTTGAAACGACAGCCTGTACTCTTTTCGAGGCGTCGTTTCAGGCGCTCATTAGCCTATAAAAGTCCGATCGGACTGTAGAGAGGACAAATCTCTTCACTTGAAATTTTTAGAGACCTTTAGACTCTTCTTCTTCCTCTTTCCTTTTTTATTCAGAGGTTTGAAAGCTTCCGCAGCTCTTCAATGGCGCCCAAGAGACGAGCGGGAAAAGAAGTGGCAACTTCTGCAGCGGAGGGTCCTTCTCCTCCTCCGGTCATCGAACGACCAATCGCCGGTAGGGAACTTTCCCTTTTGATTAGAGACTGTCGTCTCTCCTTTAAGGCCGATTTCTGGCTGTCCTTGGATAAATCCAACATGAGAACAATCATGGTCTCATGATTTTAGGGAGTCCAATTCCCTGATTTTACCTTGATTTCTTGATCGGGAATCCAAGAACTGAAGAGTTCTTCCTCAAGCTTCCAAGCGAAGTTAACCTTTAGGCGGTTCACATCCTGTTGAATGACAGGATGCGAAGCTGTCCTTTGAAATTTGACAGAAAAGGACCGTAATGCCCTTCTGATGTAGTTATCCTTCGAGGTTTTGTCACATCTTGTTGTTCGAAGCTAAGCTTCCAAAGCAAAGCTAACACTTGGATGTTTCCCTGCATCTTGCCCTCGTGTGGGATGCGAAGTTACACTACAGCTGCGAAGCTAAGCTTCGGGACGAAGCTATCATTTAGGCCAATTCTTGCTCAGAGGGCGAGGCTATGCCTTGTCAAATTTTGTGTTCTGATTTTAGCCCTCTTTCGGCTGATGAACTAATCATAGTTTCTCTTTGTTCCTGCAGTACACTACACTCCTGGTCCTTCAAACAACCTGTTCGGGACGACCATGGGACCGGATGGCAATATCAGCTTGCAATTTCAAGGGCAGGCTTCTCTGTTCAGTGAGCGGAGCTCCATCGTTCGGGACACGCTCATTCATAGTGGTGATCAATATACCACGAGGAGTATCCTGACCACAGCTCCTCTTGAAGACATTGACCGTCGAGTTTATAGGAAGCCCGATTTCATGTTCGGGGATGCTGCACTAGACCCTGACCACCAACTACATGCAGGGGAAGGGCAGTGCATTTTCCAGTTGGATGGCGAGAGGTTCTACCTTCCGTCCAACAAGCGCCATTTTCTTTGTCTTCCTTCCAGTGCGTGACGCAGGCTCGGAAGATGTCGTGGGAAGTGAGCCGGAGTGCTGACTCTGTCCACATAGGGAAATTAATGCTTCAATCTCCTGGTTATGCAAGAGCGGGGCCTCCTCATTGCATAATGGGCCTGCATCCTGGGAATGTGTCACGAGAGATCCCAGTGGGAGAGAATCCTGCAGTGGCGCTGACCTTTGGCAACCAATTCTGCAAGGTCAATGGGAACTACCCAGCTACTGACTTCAGGACTCCAGGCTGGATTCACCCTCCGAAGGCATGGTGGGTGGATTTGACTACCTACATCCTTGCTCATTTCGAGGAGGATTTGGAGGGGCTAAACCTCTATGAGGCCGTCAGGGCGACCTGTTACGACATTGAGATGAATGTGGCGTGCTTCTACGCCGTCTTTGAATTGTATTGCCCAGCTTCAGGGACTTTCTTCACCCCTGTCGGTGAGTTGGGTATGGCCTTGTATGAGATGTGGGAAGTCTCTGCTCTGCCTTTTGGATCTCTTCCCTATGAAGAATACTTCCCGTGCGAGGCAGAATTGGCCCTTCTGGAGAAGCAGGAGCCTGCCTTGTTCGAGACCTAGAGGGAGCTAATGTGCCACTTGTATATTTGCTCCAGTATGCATGGGGGCAATAAGGGAACCTCCTGCAGCTTGAAAAGCTGGAGAGACTATTTGTTCCCATATATGGAGAATGCTCCTGAGGTAGCACATTGCGGAGTT
The DNA here is from genome assembly GCA_038442645.1 of Agave tequilana. Classification (NCBI taxonomy): domain Eukaryota; kingdom Viridiplantae; phylum Streptophyta; class Magnoliopsida; order Asparagales; family Asparagaceae; genus Agave; species Agave tequilana. The sequence goes on from JAVJIF010023533.1 coordinate 18,114, forward strand.
GCTGATGAAGACATCTTTGACCGGATGCAAAAGCACTCCCAAGGGGATCTAGTTGTGAAGGAAGACGATGGTCCCTATGAGCAGGGTGATGTTCTTCGAAGCTTCCATCATCAGGCTCGCAGGTCGATGTCCCGGAAGGCACTTCTGGCTGGTTTCTTAACAGTCTGGCTGAAGAGATGCGTGGTGCCGTCTTCTTCGGGTGACATCGTTCATCCAAATGTTTTGCTGCCCGCTGTTCGTTTGGTTCATGGTCGTCCTCTGGGACTTCTTACGGCCATGGTGTGCTGTATCCAGAGAGGCCTTCGTGCATTGACGGAGGCTTTTGCAGGCCACCAACGACGAAGCGTGAAAAGGGGACCATTTTGCCCCGCGACGGACCTAACCCCAGAATAGGTCTGCCGTATACTTACTTGATGGCGTGGTTCACCTTGCATTGTCCTTCTCTAATCGAAGCTGGAGAGGATCCCCCACAAGATGTTCGAATGGCGCTCCTCCGCCGATTCGAAGGATGCTCATGGCAGAAGACTTACGTGGCTGAGGCTCGTAAATTAGTACGTCGCTATGACGTCTATAGTCTCTTCCGCTGTTTTCCCCGTATTCGGGGTGCAGGCTATGGGAAGAGTTCAAAGATGCGGGGGAGGGGCATTCGTCCCTGAGCCGGGGAGTTTTTGAGTGGCTGGTCAGTATCCGGCCTTCACATCTATTGTACCGGAGCGGGGATAGCTGCTACTTGGAGCCTTACGTCCCAAGTCGGCTTGCTCGACAGTTTGGATATGACCAACTGTACGTGGGCAACCCGAATCTCAATCTGGCTTTCATGGGGAGCCTTATTGATGGGGCCGTGCCTGGCGATTCTTTACTGCAGGCGGTACTGGGGCGCGGCTGCGTACGCCGTTGAGGGCTCCCAATCTCCTGATGACCATGTGCTTCTGTCAGTGGTATGCCACTTCCAACTCCACGCCTCTCGAATTCAAGGTGAACAGTTCTGGTGTGAAGTTAATTTCTCAGCGGCTGAGGCAGAAGGCTTCTGAGAAAAGGGAAGGCAAAAGGGTTCGCACCCCAGGTATAGAGGAGTTTGTTGCTGTGGAAGACAGCGAGGCCTCAGATGCCGAGAGTCCTCGCTTCGAGGTGGGAGCGGGGGCTGAGACTCCTGCAACTGGCTCTGGTGTGATGGGGACCGTTCCCCCTCATCGTGTAGAAGAAGTGGAGGAAGAGGATTCTGAAGTCCACTTCAAAAGAAAGCGGGCAGGTAGCTCTCGTAGGAAATCGTTGGTGAAGAAGCCCCGCCACCAAGCTCCTACGATTGTCGTAGAGGGTCATCCCTCTACAACGATTCCTCCTGCTGCCCCATTAGCAGCTGAACCGTCGGTTGCTGAGCCGACTAGCGGTGAATTCGCTCCGGGTCTGGGTAAGATTAACCTTGTCCATATAATACGCCTTTTTGTGTGTTCCCATTGACTTATTATCAATCCTTCTTGATTGTAGGAGCTGAGGCAGCTGGAGAGCAAGGGGAACATTATGATCCCCTATTTACTTATGGAACTGAAGCTGGTTCTTTTGCCCGTCCGGAAGAGTCCGGAGGTGATGTGGCCGACATTGGTCCCTCGGGCGCTGGGACTTCTAAAGGAAGTCCTGAGGCATCGAGCTCTATCGGGTGGTCCACAGGATACTCGGCAAGCGAAAGCGAGCCGGCTATTCGTGCTGATTCTGCCAAAAATTTTCCGATGGAGCCCCTGGAGACTGATGTGGCTGACGAGATGTTTGAGGCGACATCATCCTTTGGTATTGTCCTAACCTCTTGGCTTCTTCTGCATGTAGTGTCCCGACTAACCGCAGTCTTGTTACAGGTGTTCGCCTCAAGATGCATCAACTTTAAGAGAGCCGGGAGATCTCCCCGAAGGGTCAAGAGGTGACATGAGCGCTTCAACCGCAGCGGATGCTGCTGTGCTGGATGCGCTATACGGTGACCTGCCTTCTTATCGGCCCAAGTCAGCCGAAGGACCAGAGGTTGAAAGGGGAGCAGTTCCGGAGGTGTCCTCACTCCCAACTATATCAACGAGTGAGGTGCCGGCAATTTTGCCAAATGTGGAGCTGAGGGTGATTACAAGCCCTACTTCCCTAACTCTGGAAGTTGAGCCTGCTGTTCAGGAGATGGTTGTCAGCCCTACCTCAGCGGTGGCTAGCGCACTGATTTCCATGAAGACTCCGCAGAGATCACTGACAATCTGCCCTGCTGTTGATGTTCTCATTGCTCCTTCCACGATAGTGTCGACCAGGCTGGTGGATTTCTCTGAAGTTACCTCTCTACCAGAAGTGGCTGAGGTTAAGAACGACTACATAGGTGACCTCATCGATAGCTTTTATAAAGGCTTAGGGCGAATTTGAAAATCACCTAGAGGGGGGGTGAATAGGTGATAATGCTAATCAATGGACAAATTAAAAATTAAGATGCAACAATCACCCAACAAGATTCACAAGATGAATGAAGCAAGTAAATATAGCAATGATGATGATAAGCAAGTAATAAGTGCAAGAATGTAAACCAAACGCAAACACAAGGATATGTTATCGAGGTTCGAGCACCCAGCTCTACTCCCGCCTTCCCCAGAAAGATTCTAGCTACTTTCACTATCACAAAGAAATCACAGTTACACCGGAGTACCCAACTCCACAATCTCAAGTACAAGCAAATTCTGAGTAGTCAAAAGACCACAAACTCTCTCTTTCAAAAGTCTCTTCCCTTACAAAAGGTCCTTAGAGAACAATGAGTAGGAATGAAGCTCTTGTGTGCAAGGAGAAAAGAAAATGAAATCAGAGAATTCTTTTGAAAAACACTTCAGAAAAATGCGAGAATTTCAGCACAAAAACCAAGATCTTTTGAAAGCCTTAAACTTGGAAACTTTTGGAATTTTTCTCTTGTAATTAATTGTTGTAAACAATCTCTCCCCAAACACCCTATTTATAGGAGAGGGCTAGGGTTTAGGGATAAAAATAATTAGGATTAATCAGAGAGTATTAGGTTTGAAATATATCCCTTAAACTAATTTTAAACACAAAAAGACAAAACTTAAAACAGCCCAGAAAATAGCCGTTTACTGTTCAACGGATAGTTCGATCGACTGGCCGGTCGACCGCACGTTCAAAATTATGACCGTTGCAGGCCAGCGGTCGACCGCCCGGTCGACCCAATCTATCCGAGAGCAGACTGAGTTACAGTCGGTCGACCGTGCGGTCGACCGCAAAAACGTGCACACTGATACATACACACCCAGAACTACAGTCGACTGGGCCGGTCGACCGGCCAAGCCTGACATAGGTCCGGTCGACTGTCCGGTCGACTGGCTCAAGTCAAAAACCAGGTTTTGGACAGAAAATAAAAGGGATTTTGATTTTGACAAAAATACTTTTGAACAGGGATTACCATAAAACATAAATATATATCTGTAGGCAAAATCTTGTATGCAAACTATTTTTGTATAAATTATAAGAAATTATTTTGGATTAAGTATGTGCGCAAAAACGTGTGTGATAGAGCTTCAAACCTATCCACTATTCTTTAACAAACTATAAAACTAAAAACAAAATAATTAAAGACTTCTTGAGCAATCTTCAAGTCTTTGAGCCATGCTATTCTTGCTAGAGCCTTCTTCTTCTATGATCCTTTCTTGATGTGCAATATGCCTTCATAGCTTTATGAACCTAGAAGTTGTTGCAATAGCAAGCAATGGCCTCCAAACATGGTACTTATCCTGAAACTTATCTTAAGCAACTTCATTAGTACCAAATAGCTCTTATTTGGTTTGTCATCATCAAAACACAAAACAATTGGAGAGTGTAACCTCTTGGGCCAACAATCTCCCCCTTTTTGATGATGACAAACAAATAGGTTATAAACAAAAATATAGGGAGGAGAAAACTCCCTCTCAAATTATGCTATATGAAAAACACAAGAATTTATTGAAAACAACAAAAAAAATGCTCTTGATACTAATTGAAACCAATTGAAATAATACCAATAAAACACAAGAATTCACAAACTTATAAAACACAAAATTCATAAAACCAAAACAAATAAATTCATATAGAACCAAGACCAAATGAACTTATTTTTGTCCATGTAAAACTTATTCTCCCCCTTTTTGTCATACATCAAAAAGGGTTATGAAAAACATGTCTATTCAATAACACAAACATTAAGTTCTCCACAAATAAACGAAAATCTAGCAAAATCAAGTGGTTTAGTGAAAATATCGGCTAGTTGTAAATCCGTAGAAACATAATCAATATCTATATCTCCTTTCTCAAAATGATCTCTAAGAAAGTGATATCTAATCTCAATGTGCTTGGTCTTACTATGTTGATTTGCATTCTTAGTCATGTGTATAGTCCTAGTATTATCACAAAATATTTTTATATGATCAAAATGCAAATCAAAATCAAGGAGAGTATGTTTCATCCAAAGGACTTGTGCACAACAAGCCCCCGCGGCAACATACTCCGCCTCGACGGTTGAGAGTGCTATGGAATTTTGTTTCCTAGAGGACCATGAAACAAGACAATTACCAAGAAATTGACATGTCCCACTAATACTCTTTCTATCTACTCTACAACCCGCATAGTCGGCATCCGAATAACTCGTCATTGAGAAATCTCCGGTTTTCGGATACCATAGACCCATCCCAATAGTGCCCTTAATATAACGAATAATGCGTTTTACCGCAATAAGATGGGACTCTTTAGGACACGATTGAAATCTAGCACAAAGACACACACTAAACATGATATCCGGCCTACTTGCCGTTAAATATAAAAGACTTCCTATCATGCTTCTATATAATTTAATATCAATATTTTTACCTTGGTCATCCTTATCAAGCTTGGTGGTAGTTGCCATGGGAGTGTTGTAAACTTTGAGTCTTCAAGTCCAAACCTCTTTACGAGTTCCTTTGCGTATTTGGTTTGACATATGAAGTTCCCATCTTGCAATTGCTTGATTTGGAGTCCAAGAAAGAAATTAAGCTCACCCATTGAAGACATTTCAAATTCAAGTTGCATGACCTTTTCAAAATCCTTGCATAAAAGCTCATTAGTAGAACCAAAGATTATATCATCAACATAAATTTGCACAATTAAAATATCATTATCAACATGCTTAGTAAAGAGAGTTGTGTCTACTTTGCCTTTAATAAAATCATTTGAAATAAGAAAACTAGAAAGCCTTTCATACCAAGCTCTTGGAGCTTGTTTCAATCCATACAAAGCTTTATCAAGTTTAAAAACAAAATCGGGATGAACATGATCAACAAAACCGGGAGGTTGAGAAACATAAACTTCTTCATTAATAAAACCATTCAAAAATGCACTTTTCACATCCATTTGAAAAAGTTTAAAATTTTTGAAAGATGCAAAAGTTAGTGTCATCCGTATGGCTTCAAGCCCTGCTACGGGTGCAAAGGTCTCCTCAAAGTCAACTCCCTCAACTTGAGTGTAACCTTGGGCCACTAACCTAGCTTTATTCCTAATGACATTTTCGGACTCATCCATCTTGTTTCTAAAGATCCACTTAGTACCAATTATTGGTCTATCGTGAGGCTTAGGAACAAGGTGCCAAACTTGGTTGCGCTCAAATTGATTGAGTTCCTCTTGCATGGCAAGCAACCAATATGGGTCCGTCTCGGCTTCGAGAATGCCTTTGGGTTCAAAATGAGAAATGAAAGCAAAGTTACCACATAGGTCATGGAGTTTGGAGCGCGTTGTGACTCCTTTAGATGCATCACCCAAGATGAGCTCCTTAAGATGATTTGTAGCGTATCTCCAAGCTTTAGGAAGCGGTTGAGAGCTTTCCTCTTTATCCTCTTGAACATCACCAATAGATTCTTGCTTTTCTTCTTGAGCGGGTGAGTCCTTCAAGGATAGTCTCTCCATGTCTTCACCTAATGGTTCAATCTCTACAACATTCTCAACAACCACATTAGATTCTTCAAATTTAACATGCATGGATTCTTCAATGGTAAGTGAAGATCTATTGAATACTCTATAAGCTTTACTAGTTGTAGAATATCCAACAAAGATTGCTTCATAAGCCTTAGCATCAAATTTACCCAAGTTATCTTTAGTGTTCAAAACAAAACACTTGCATCCAAAAACTTTGAAATATGCAACATTAGGTTTTCTAGAATGATACATTTTAAAGATGTTTTGAAAGAATTTTTACATAAATAAATACGATTTGATATATAGCATGCGGTGTTTACAGCCTCGGCCCATAGATATTGAGGGAGGTCATACTCACTTATCATTGTCCTAGCCATCTCTTGAAGTGTTCTATTTTTCCTTTCTACAACTCTATTTTGTTGTGGAGTTCTAGGACAAGACATTTCATGCTTAATTCCCTTTTCATCACAATAAGTCATGAAGAGTTGGTTAACAAACTCACCACCTCTATCACTTCTTATTTTCAAAATCGAAAAAACCCTTTTCTTTTCAACTCTTTTTCGAAAATTCTTAAAAGAGAAAAAGTTTGATCTTTGTGTTCCAAGAAGAAAACCCAAGTGAAACGGGAAAAATCATCAACCAAAACATATGCATATCTACTACCATTTAAACTCTTAGTTTTAGTAGGTCCAAAAAGATCCATATGAATTAATTCTAAAGGCCTAGTTGACATGATATCCTTGATTGGTTTGAAGGAAGACTTGGTTTATTTCCCAAGTTGGCACGCACCACAAATGCGGTCTTTCTCAAACTTCAAGCAAGGTATACCCTTCACCAATTCCTTTGAATTAATCCTAGAAAGATGGTCAAAAGATGCATGTCCTAATCTTCTATGCCAAAGCTAAGAATTTTCATTAAAAGCATTCAAGCATTTAGTAGAACAATCTAAATTAAGCATGTCAATGATATAAACATTATTGTCACGAAAACCGGTAAGAATACAAATATCAGATTTAACATCAAAAATCTTGCAAGAAGAATCATCAAAAACAACTTTAAGTCCACGGTCACAAAGTTGACTAATGCTAAGCAAATTATGTTTTAAACCATCTACTAAAACAACATTTTCTATAATAGGAGATGCACCAATTGAATGTTACCTATACCGATGATAGTTCCTTTGGAGTCATCCCCGAAGGTGACGGTGCCACCTTCCATGTACCTTGATAGGGTTGTGAAGTTGTTGATATCCCACGTCATGTGTCTTGAACAACCACTATCAAGGTACCACCGCTCCCTACGTCTTGGAGCCTTGGTGTGTACCTACATCAAATAATTTAGGTCTTGATTTTGGTACCCACATTTTCTTGGGTCCTAAAGAGTTAGTTTCATTAACCCAAACAAGATTATTGGTCCTATTTACTTGGTCATAACAAAATTTAGCCAAATGTCCATTCTTACCACAATAAGTGCATCTATACACTCTACCATATTTAAAAGCATAGTGAGTGTGTGATTTGTGAGCATGAGAATTGTGAACATGGGAAGATTTAGCATGAGAAGTGTTATGTGTAGTGTGAGCATGAGGAATCTTAGCATGTGAATCTTTAGCATGAGAGGTGTGCTTTTTAGAAAACATGTCCTCAAGTTTCTTTGTGTTAAAAGCACAATCATTTAAAACTTTTTCAAAATCATTTATTTTAGATTTAAAAGAAGAAATTTCATTTTCATCAATCATAGGAGATTTTGCCTTACAAGAAACCTTGTAGGCATTAAACTCATTTTGAATGAAAATAAGATTAGAAGAAATATCATCCTTTTCTTTAGAAACCATAGCAAGTTGATTTTTGAGAAAAGCAACTTCTTTTTGCAATTTAAGACATTCAACTTTCTTATTATCATAAGTTTCAGAAAGTTCAACAAAGCATGAACAAGAACTTCCTTACTTAATTCATCATCTTCATCACCAAGAGATTGAGAGGTTACCTTTGGAGTGTTTGCCATGAAACACATGTTTGCCGTATCCACCTCTTCTTCGGACTCGCTTTCCGAATCCCACGTTGCCTTGTATGCTTTCTTTTCCTCCGGCTTCTTTGGCTTGAAGGAGGAAGTCATCTTCTTCTTGAACTCCGGGCAATCCGCCATGATATGTCCGGGTTTGCGGCAATTGTAGCAAATGATCCTTCTCTCCTCTTTGCCTTCAAATTTTCTCCGGAAGTTGAGCTTGTTCTTTCGATACAACCTCTTGACGTTCCGCACAAGTAGAGTTAGCTCCTCATCTTCTTCTTCGTCTTCTTCATCGTCATCATTGGTGGATGAAGTCTTGAAGGCTATGGATTTCTTCTTTGAAGTAGTGGCCTCTTCTCTTGCCTTCTTCTCCATCTCATGGGTCTTTAGGTTCCCAATGAGACTAATGAGGTCCATCTCGTCCTTGTCGTTCAATTCTTTTAAGGTGGTGGCCTTTATCTCCCATGAAGACGGAAGAGCCCGAATCACTTTCCGCACCTTTTGATCGTTGGAGATGTCATCACCTAAGGAAGAAAGACCATTAGTGATCTTAGTAAATCTTGTAATCATACTATCAATAGACTCATCATCAATCATTTTAAATGACTCATATTGGGACCTCAAGAGATCTATCTTAGCTCTATTAACTTGTGAAGTCCCTTCGTGTGTGACCAATAAGTGTTGCCAAATCTCATAGGCGGATTGGCAATGAATTACCCGTGTAAGGTCATCCTCATTCAAGGCAGTTAATAGGGAGTTTGGGCCTTGGAGTTAGCCTCATATTCTCTAAAGTTGAAGTCGGTCCAAGTGCTCTCATCACTATCGGGTGCTACATAGGGTTTGGTCAAGGATTTGGCCACTAAGCTACCCAAAGATTGCAAAAATATAGTCATCCTGACCTTCCAAATAGGGAAATTAAGTCCATCAAATTTAGGAGGGGTTTTAATGTTATCGGCCATGTTTACTAGTGTATGAATGTATGAATGAAAATGTTGATTAGCAAATTTTAAGGATCTCTCTATGGATGTTAAGCCAAACCTAGAGTCCAAGCTCTGATACCAATTAAAAATCACCTAGAGGGGGGTGAATAGGTGATAATGCTAATCAATGGACAAATTAAAAATTAAGATGCAACAATCACCCAACAAGATTCACAAGATGAATGAAAGCAAGTAAATATAGCAATGATGATGATAAGCAAGTAATCAGTGCAAGAATGTAAACCAAACGCAAACACAAGGATATGTTATCGAGGTTCGAGCACCCAGCTCTACTCCCCGCCTTCCCCAGAAGGATTCTAGCTACTTCCACTATCACAAAGAAATCACAGTTACACCGGAGTACCCAACTCCACAATCTCAAGTACAAGCAAATTCTGAGTAGTCAAAAGACCACAAACTCTCTCTTTCAAAAGTCTCTTCCCTTACAAAAGGTCCTTAGAGAACAATGAGTAGGAATGAAGCTCTTGTGTGCAAGGAGAAAAGAAAATGAAATCAGAGAATTCTTTTGAAAAACACTTCAGAAAAATGAGAGAATTTCAGCACAAAAACCAAGATCTTTTGAAAGCCTTAAACTTGGAAACTTTTGGAATTTTTCTCTTGTAATTAATTGTTGTAAACAATCTCTCCCCAAACACCCCTATTTATAGGAGAGGGCTAGGGTTTAGGGATAAAACATAATTAGGATTAATCAGAGAGTATTAGGTTTGAAATATATCCCTTAAACTAATTTTAAACACAAAAAGACAAAACTTAAAACAGCCCAGAAAATAGCCGTTTACTGTTCAACGGATAGTTCGGTCGACCGCACGTTCAAAATTATGACCGTTGCAGGCCAGCGGTCGACCGCCCGGTCGACCCAATCTATCCGAGAGCAGACTGAGTTACAGTCGGTCGACCGTGCGGTCGACCGCAAAAACGTGCACACTGATACATACACACCCAGAACTACAGTCGACTGGGCCGGTCGACCGGCCAAGCCTGACATAGGTCCGGTCGACTGGCTCAAGTCAAAAACCAGGTTTTGGACAGAAAATAAAAGGGATTTTGATTTTGACAAAAATACTTTTGAACAGGGATTACCATAAAACATAAATATATATCTATAGGCAAAATCTTGTATGCAAACTATTTTTGTATAAATTATAAGAAATTATTTTGGATTAAGTATGTGCGCAAAAACGTGTGTGATAGAGCTTCAAACCTATCCACTATTCTTTAACAAACTATAAAACTAAAAACAAAATAATTAAAGACTTCTTGAGCAATCTTCAAGTCTTTGAGCCATGCTATCCTTGCTAGAGCCTTCTTCTTCTATGATCCTTTCTTGATGTGCAATATGCCTTCATAGATTTATGAACCTAGAAGTTGTTGCAATAGCAAGCAATGGCCTCCAAACATGGTACTTATCCTGAAACTTATCTTAAGCAACTTCATTAGTACCAAATAGCTCTTATTTGGTTTGTCATCATCAAAACACAAAACAATTGGAGAGTGTAACCTCTTGGGCCAACAGAACTATCGACCTGGTTTTGAAGGGCTCGAATATGCCGTTCTCAAAGTTAAAGGTGGTCCTCTCCCGTGGCATTGAAAGTATTCGGGATTTTGAGGGGTATCACCAGGCTACTGCTTTGGAACTCCTGGTGGATGAATTTGAGAAGGATGTAAAGGAATGGTGCCATCTCCGCTGTTTGGACCTGGAGTCTTTAGTTGATGAGCGGTTCGCGCGCCTTGTCGCTCAAAAGCATGAGGCCCGTCTTGCCGCTCAAGAAGCTGCTAAGGCTATCTCTTCTGACTTGAAATCCTTGGAAACAAGGCAGGCAGAGGTCGGAAATGCGATTGACGCCTCCACCAGTGCTCTTCTTGACGCTGAAGACAAGATTGGGAAGGCTGAGGAAATGATCAGGAAAGCAAATCTTATTTTATCCAAGGCTAAACTGGTGCGTCTTGAAGAAACTGCGCGGCTTGAGCAGCTTAAGGCCCAAAATGGAGAGCTCTCACGGCAGGGATTGTCACAGAGGGCAACTTTGGCGGAGGTTGAAGCTCGTTTGACCCAGGCAATGGATTTCAATGAGGCCGAGCTGAGGTCGCAAGCGCTTGCCCAGGCTGCTGATGACAGGAGGACGAGGCTGGACTCCCTTGGAGAGCGGCTCAGATCTTACAGTGTGCGCCTGTAGTTCCATGTACTTTATCCTTTTGGAATGAATGAAAATTTTTTCTTCTTTTGAATTGCGAATCTCCAATCTTGTTCTTCTTTTTGAATTGCGATTCTAAATTGTATTGCAATTTCTTGAGAACATAGTTCTTGTTATTTTGGAGTTGAGACTTAGCTGTCTGCTGGTTCAGAGGTCGCAATGACATAACCGATTGAGACGCCGCCAAGCTTCAGAATTTGGTGATACTCGTCTTTTGTAAATGTCAACGAGTATCGAGACCTGTCTTTTGTAAATGTCAACAGGGCTCGGGATTGAGACTTAGCTGTCTGCTGGTTCAGAGGTCGCAATGACATAACCGATTGAGACGCCACCAAGCTTCAAAATAGGTGATACTTATCTTTTGTAAATGTCAATAAGTATTGAGACCTATCTTTTGTAAATGTCAACAGGGCTCAGGGTTGAGACTTGTCTTTTGTAAATGTCAACAAGCTCGAAATTGAGACTTAGTTGTCTGTTGGTTCAGAGGTCGCAATGACATAACCGATTGAGACACCACCAAGCTCAAGGTAGGTGATACTTATCTTTTGTAAATGTCAATAAGTATTGAGACCTGTCTTTTGTAAATGTCAACAGGGCTCAGGGTTGAGACTTGTCTTTTGTAAATGTCAACAAGCTCGAAATTGAGACTTAGTTGTCTGCTGGTTCAGAGGTCGCAATGACATAACCGATTGAGACGCCACCAAGCTCAAGGTAGGTGATACTTGTCTTTTGTAAATGTCAACAAGTATCGAGACCTGTCTTTTGTAAATGTCAACAGGGCTCGGGGTTGAGACTTGTCTTTTGTAAATGTCAACAAGCTCGAAATTGAGACTTGGTTGTCTGCTGGTTCAGAGGTCGCAATGACATAACCGAATGAGACGCCACCAAGCTCCAGAATTTGGTGATACTTATCTTTTGTAGATGTCAATAAGTATCGAGACCTGTCTTTTGTAAATGTCAACAGGGCTCAGAATTGAGACTTAGCTGTCTGCTGGTTCAGAGGTCGCAATGACATAACCGAATGAGACGCCACCAAGCTCAAGGTTGGTGATACTTATCTTTTGTAGATGTCAATAAGTATCGAGACCTGTCTTTTGTAAATGTCAACAGGGCTCAGGGTTGAAACTTGTCTTTTGTAAATGTCAACAAGCTCAAGGTTGGAATGGAGTCTCGTCTTCACGGGGAGAAACGAGGGAATCACTGTCATAGGTTTAATGTTAACGTAACAGCGAAATGTATATGTGGCCTTACCATTCTATGGATGAGAATTGGTAAGTGATTTTGGAGGTCTCGTTCTCACAGGGAGAAACAAGGGAATTGTTGTCATAGGTTTAGTGTTAACGTAACAGCGCAATGTATATGAGGACTTACCATTCTATAGATGAGAATTGGTAAGTGACTTTGGAGAGGGAATCAAACGGGAACTGGTCCCTTAGGATTTTTAGCAAATCCCCAGCTGTCAACGGGTTTGATATGCCTTTACCAACTACCGTTTGAATTGGGCTAGCCATGCTATTCCCCTCAGCATGATGAGTTGTCGAGGACTTATGTTGGGCTTAAAAGCCAACATTTTCCTCTGTCCTTAATCGTTAAGGATATTGGATCGTCTGGTTAACGTATGTGTAACCTTGATTCTCCTTAAAGACAACCAGTGTATGACCAGGTTCCTACTGGTTTATGGTTGTATGATCTCGCTTGGAGGAAGAGAAAGGCTCTCTTTGTGTGTACTTTGAATACGAAGGTCTTGATCAGAGGTGTAATGTTAACTTGATCATAAGAAGGATCCTTAATCAGGGATAATACTTCTTTAAGAACTTGCCATTGACCGGCATCATGAGTAAATCGCCATCTGAAGTCATGAGGCGGTATGCTCCGTTTGAATAGATTGTTTCTATTACAAACGGTCCTTCCCATTTAGGCTGAAATTTGCCTTTGGTCTTGTGCGTCATAATCATTGGTCGTCTGACGGCTAAAACCAGGTCTCCTTTCTGGAAGACCCTCTGTTTGACCTTCTTATTGAAGGCCTTTGAGATTCGAGCTTGATATAGCTCGATATGCTGCTGAGCTTGTAGCCGCTTCTCATCTAAGACTTCGAGCTCTTGAAGACGCAATCGATCATTGTCCTCTAATGTGATCTTAGTAGTCAGAGCGACTCGCAATGACGGCATCTGGATTTCCAACGGGATGACTGCTTCGCACCCATATACCAGGGAAAAAGACGTATTGCCTGTCGGTGTCCGAACCGTGGTTCGGTAGGCCCAAAGACATTCACCAAGCTTTTCGTCCCAATCTCGCTTGTTCGAGGAGACGAATTTCTTGAGTAGCTTGATGATCGTTTTGTTGAATGCTTCCGCCAAACCGTTAGCGGCGGGATTATAGGCAGTTGAAGCCACATTCTGAATTCGGTATTTATCGCAGAACCGATAGAATACTTGGCTTATGAATTTGGGACTGTTGTCGTGGATGATCCGCCTAGGGACACCAAATCGATGGATGACGTGGTGCTTGATGAAATTAATCACATTAGAGGTTTTGACTTCAACCAGTGGTATAGCCTCCGCCCATTTTGAAAAGTAGTCGGTTATTGCCAGGATAAACCGGTATCCTTTTGTCGAAGAAGGGCTGATTGGCCCTACGACATCGATTCCCCATGCTTCAAATGGCCATGAAGCAACAGTCGGGTGGAGCAGCTCCGAAGGCTGGTGTATGAAATCCGCATGAATCTGACATGCTTTACACCTTCGTGCATATTGGATGGCGTCGGCTATCATAGTTGGCCAATAGTATCAAGTCTGTGCAACCTGTCCTTAAGTTTAGGACCTGGCTGATGAGCTCCACAAGTGCCATCGTGCGCTTCTTGGAGCGCTTCCTATGCCTCTAAATGAGAAAGGCAACGGAGGAGAATACCGTCATATGAACGACGGTAAAGTGTCTTCAAAGTCGGATCGTAGTAGAAACGGAGAGACCTTCGTCTGACGGACGCCGCTTCTTTAGGATCGACTGGAAGCAGACCGTGCAAAGCATAGTCAATGAGAGGAAAGCGCCAATCTCTCGGCTCAAGATCCGTGGAGACATTATAGACTTCTCGAGTTCTTAGCATGTGCTTGGAGCATACAAGATGTCGAGTTGCGACTGTGAGGTGATACTCGGTGTCGGCTGGTAAGGCTAGTGTTGTTGCTAAAGCAGCAAGGGCGTCCGCCTTGGTATTTTGAGATCGAGACACATGCCTGATGTAGAAGCCTTCAAATAGGTTGGCCAATTCAACGGCCGTGTGGTAATAAGGCACCAAGTCCTCATGGAGGACTTCGTATTCGCCTTTAACCTGATTGATGATCAGTTTTGAATCGTCATAAGCTTCGAGGTATCGTACCCCCGTTCCATGGGCGAGCTGAAGACCGATGAGCAGAGCATTATATTCTGCTACATTATTGGAGCATGATTCTGTCAAAGAAAATGCTCTAGGAAGAACATGGTCCTGTGGGGAGATAAACACAACCCCCACTCCGGCAATAATCTTGCCTTTAGGGCCCATTTGCGATGCTCCATCAAAGAACATCTGCCATACTTCCTCTTTGAGGCTGCATAAGACTCGAAGACTTCATCAGGGATATCTTCGTGAAGTTTTGAATGCTCCGGAACTGGATGAGCAGCCAAGAACTCCGCAAGGGCCTGGCCTTTAACCGCCTTCTGAGGCGTGAAGATCATGTCATACTGAGACAATAAAAGCGCCCACTTAGCCAATCTTGAATTCAATGATCCTGGCTTCGTCATGAGAAGGCGAAATGGGTTTACTCTGGAGATGACATGTATGGTCTGGCCGACCAAATAATGTCGTGTCTTCTGAACAGCAAAGACGAGAGCTAAACACTCTTTCTCGATAGGGTTGTAGCGAGATTCCGCTCCTATCAGAGTTCTGCTCAAATAATAAATGGCCTGCTCGTGGCCATTGTCGTCCTTTTGAGCGAGGAGGGCACCGAGGGAGTAGTCCAGAGCTTTTACATAAAGCAAGAATGGTTTTCCTGATGTAGGAGCCACTAAGACTGGAGGCTTTGTGAGGTACCTCTTGATGTCTTCGTAAGCTTCCTGGCAAGCTTGATCCCATACGAAGGAAGCACCCTTTTTCATGAGTCGGGTGAACGGTTGACAGCGGCCTGAGAGATTTGCAATGAATCTTCTGATATAAGCCAGTCTGCCTTGCAAGTCTCTGATCTCTTTAAGATTCCTTGGTGGATGCATGCTCTGAATGGCTTTGACTTTGTTTGGGTCAAGATGAATCCCTTTTGATGTGACAATAAACCCAAGGAACTTGCCGCTTGATACTCCCAAGAAGGATTTTGTCGGGTTCATTTTCAGTTGATGAGACCGCATTATGTCGAACATCGTTATCAGGTCGCGAAGATGTTCATTCTTGTTGCGGCTTTTGACGGCAATGTCGTCGACATAGCACTCCACCGTTTTTCGGAGATGATCGCGGAAGATTGTACTCATTGCCCGCTGATAGGTTGCTCCGGCGTTCTTCAGTCCGAAGGGCATTACAGTGTAGCAGTATACCCCCAATGGTGTTCGGAACGAAGTATGCTTCTCGTCGTCGGGATACATCTTAATCTGGTTGTACCCTGAAAAGCCGTCCATGAAAGACATCCTTTCGAACCCACATGTGTTTTCGATCATGACGTCGGTGATGGGTAGTGGGAATTCGTCTTTAGGACAGGCCGTGTTGAGATCACGGTAGTCGATGCAGATCCGTATTTTCCCGTTCTTCTTGAGGACGGGGACAATGTTAGCTACCCAATCTGGATGTTGTTCCTCCCGGATGAAGCCACATGCAATGAGCTTGTGAACTTCGGCTTCAATAGCTTCCATAATGTTCGGGCGAAACTGACGTTGTTGCTGCTTGACTGGCTTGACGTCAGGCTTGATGTTTAGACGGTGCATAGCGACCTGTGGATCAAGTCCGGGCATATCTTCGTAGCTCCACGCGAAGACATCTATATACTCTTTTATGAGCATTATCAATTCTTCCTTCTCTGTAAGTGATAGGCTTTCACTTATAAAGATGGGCTTAGGGTGGTCTTAATTACCCAAGTTGACCTGCATCACCTTGTCTTCAGTAGGTGGTTCGCGCGATTCGAATCGCTTTTCCCATTGAAGGTCTAATTGCTGGGCCCATTGCTCCTCGTCAGTGGCTTCTGCGGGCTCCAATTGACTGCTTGAGGTCATATTAGCAGTGAGGTTTTCGAACATTCCTCCTATACTGACATCTGAATCCCACTCGGAGGATGAGGCTGAATGTGATGGAACTGATCCATCGTGCTTGGCTTGAACCGTTGCTGACGACGTGGGTGTAACATACCCTAACCCCCTGCGTGTACTATCATAGTAATTTGCAGGCTTCCCTTTAGGCACAAAGTTCCGCATCAAACCGCGCCTTCCTTTTCCGAAATTCAGGCCTGCTCCATGCTTCAAGTCGTATCCCATTTTCTTCATAATATGGCGCGCTGACTGCGCGTAATGAAAGAATTGTGGAGTGTCTGAGTCTGAACTTGAATTTGCGACCGTGGGTCCCCGTGGTTGGGTTCTACCGAAGATTATCGGTAACTGACCTTCTTTGGATGGCGGGATCACCAAGACGGCTCCCTCTGCGGATTCCATGGGCGTACTGGACGCACTTGGCTTGTGTAAAGGCATGTGCAGAGAGCTATCCGTAATGGATTCAAATAGCCCAAAAGTCGCGAGATAATCAAAAGAAATATTATCATTAATTACCCATTCACCTTCATCCTCTGAAGGAGTATTACATAGGGGATTTTTGAGACATGCTATAATTGGTTCACCAATCAGAATGGCTGGCATGCCTGCTTCGGATTCTGAATCCGCCTCATTGCCACTTTTATCATCGTCTGGCAATGGTTCCTTAGGTGTTTTACTGGCCTCTTGATACAGGAGAGCGTCAGTGAAGTAATTTTCCACCCCTTTGAATGGTTGCTTCTCAGCAAAGACAGTTCGTACTGTCGCATCATCTTCAACATATTTGAAGCATTGGTACAGAGTAGAGGGAACGATCAAGTTGGCATGGATCCATGGTCGTCCCAGCAGCAGGTTATATGATGTGTCAGCGTCAATGACATAGCATGTCACTTCTGACTTCAGGCTCCCGATTCTGCAACGGAGTCGAATTTTCCCCAGTGGATGACTGCTCCCCGCGTTGAAACCGTATATTGTAGTAGTGGTTGCGGACAACCTGTACAATGGTATGCCGAGGAAGTAGAGAAGCCTTTTGGGGATGATGCTGAGTGCAGACCCCAGATCGACTTGTATTCTTTCGATGCACATTGATCCGATATATCCGGTGTAGTACAGAGGTCGATCGTGCTTGTTGTCTTTGAGAAGCATATCTTCCGCCGTGAATGTAATGGCAGGCACCTTGGATTGTGCATGATGACATTCTGGGCAAGGAGACTGAACGTCATCGTTAGGGATTTCTGGCACGCATGTCAGAAAGGATTCTGAATTGGCTAGCGCCTCCCTGAGTGCTTCTCTTGTCTCTTTTGAGAGGCGAAGGAGCTCATGTATAGTGATACGAGCTGGGATATTGGCCAGCTGAGCCAATATGTCAAACCGAAAGGGCGTATCAAACCCTTGGCCTGGTGGTTTCTTCAACACGTGGTCGAATCGTACCTCCTTAGGCCTCTCTTTTCCCTTGGTTGGGATTGGAGTGGATGCTGGTACTTGCACTGACGTCGTTTGCTGTTGTATCTCGTCAGTAGACTTTTCACACTGCCTCAAGTATGATTTTTCGGATCGGGTGCCCGTCTGTTGAGGCGCATCGGCTTGCGCTGCGCAAGCATGCTTTTCTCCTTCGGAATCACTGAGGGAAGCCGATGTAAGATTGCCGTCGTCTGGCAGGATGGAGATGACATTGCAAGACTTGCCCTTTGAGTTGGGCTGCTTCGAATCCCGCTGTACGTCTTGGACGAGGTCCGGGTGTACCCACATGACTTCCCCTGTCTCCAATGTTAAGGGAACAAGACCCTTATTGTTTTGAGCTGTAGCTAGAAGATGCTTGACTTCCAACCGTGGCGCAGGGACTGAATAAGTCCCGTCAGGAACTGTGACCTTTGGAGCTTTGCCGAACTCGAGGGTCACCATATTGGCAGTAACCTTCTTCTGTTCCGTCTTCAATGTCAGAACCCCGGCGTCGACCAAGTCTTGAATTCTATCTTTGAGGACATAACACTTGTCAGTAGGATGGTGAATCATCCTATGGTAGAGACAATATTTGGGGTCGTTGGTGCGCCCTATCTCATTGGGAGGCCGAGCATCTGGCAGTTTCATTTTGTTCCCTTTATGGAGCAGATGGAATATCGTGACCACTTGATCGTCTTTGAAGGAGTACTGCTTTGGAGGGAATTTAGGCTCCTGATTGTTGAAGCCGCTCTTCTTGGTCTTCGACTGTACATCTCCGGATAACTGCACAGACATAGTCTCTTTGCCTTTAGCTTGAGAAGATTGCGGTAAGTCGCTACGCCCTTTGTTGTTCATCCCCCACTTGCCTCTAGGGGCGGATGGTTTGAACTTTTTAGCCGACTTCTCAGCTATCTCAGCTTGTTCGACCAATTCTTTTCAGGTGTGGGCTTTAACAGCCCCCATGCGAACTTCCACTTGGTCTAAGAAGTTGTGTCTGCATGTCTGCAAGAGCATGGGTAATGGCATCCCTGCTGGGCACATCAAGGATAAATTTCTGAACCGTTCAATGTAGTCACGGACAGATTCGCCCTTCCTCTGCACAGTGGAGAGGAGCTTGTCCATGGTCACTTCGGTATCGTCCTCATAGAAACGAGAGAGGAACCGGGTTTCCAGGTCGATCAAGGAGTTGATAGAGCCCAGGGGAAGACTTCGGAACCAGTCAAATGCCACCCCCTTTAAGGTGCCAATGAATAGCCTAGCCATGATGGCGTCATTGCTTATAACATTACCAGTCTGAGACCGGAAATAGTAGATGTGCTGATTTGGCGAGCTCTTTCCGTCATAGGTATGCAACGTTGGCGGTTTGAACTTCGGTGGATATGGCACCGAATCCCACTCCAGCGGATAAGGACGGATTGCCCCTACCTTCTTTAATTCATCCCTCTGAGCTAGGGATGCGATTTGAGCCTGGAGGCCCTTAAGGACTTCGGCGTCTAAGGAAGAACCCTCCTTGGATTTCTCCGGCTTTGGTTGCTCATTGCTGAAGTGTTCCTCCTCATCGTGATTGCTCCCGGCATCATTGTTATTCCGGTTACTGAGGAGTTGAGCGAGCATCTGTTGAATATTATCCAGAGCCTCTTACTGAGTTCTGGAAGTTTGCTCCTGAGCTTCCAGGCGTCGACGAAGGTCGTCGTTAACATTATCAGCCATATTGACTGATGCTTTGTCAGTTCGCACCGAGCTAACTGTCGCCGAAGAGGCATACCCACTGTCTTCATCTTCTTCTTCGTCTGATGACTGGAGTAATCTTCTGGGTTCTAACGAGGCTAGGGCCGTCGAGGAAGAAGGCTGCTCGTAACTGTAGGGTATCGCCACCCTAGATCTGGTGTTTCGGATGACACCTTCTTCATGCACCAAGACTTCGCCTAAGCCTGGGCTGTAGTCTGGATCTGGGGACTCTCGTCCTCTTCCGGTCATGTTGATGGATGCGGAGGCTGGATCTCGTGAGGTGCTCCTCTTGCGGTGTTTCCTCGGGGCCTGTACCGATAGCCGATCAAAAACTGACCGTCGTCTTGGAGGCGTGGCGGGGATTGGTCCCAGCCGGCAATGGACCGAGTGGAGTGTCAGCAGTTGACATCCCACTTGTTGACAACAGGGGGAAGAGGTTTGTCTATCCGTCAACAATTTCCTCAAATCAGACCCGGTTGGGTCTCTGCAATCGAGCGCAAAGGCTCTTTTGGGTCGCACATGGGACGATGTCCTGCTTCTTTTATCCCTGTAGATGGGATTAGCACTGAATAGTGCTTCGGTTCTAGCTTCGCCATCAGGCGCGAGCTTAGTGCTTGACGCACTGGAAAGCGGAGCACGCTGTGGTGCTTTACCCGCTATGCTGCTGCGAAGGTAATTAGCCTTAGATAGTACTTTGGCTTCAGCTTCGCGGTCATGGACCCTGCGAGTACGCTGTGGTACAGTAGCTTCGCTTGTGAGAATGAGGCCGGCGCGAGGCATTGCTGCTCTTGAATTGGGCGACGGTATGATTGCCGTCTTGACTTCATGATTGGAGCAGACAGGCATCCTGCCTTTTTCTTCGCGAGAGAGGCGCGGTTTAGGCGTAGCTACGCCTGAAGCTTCGGTTGAAGACTTCTGTTTAGGCTTCCATACCCGCTTTAGCAGAGGAGACTTAGGTTCTCAAGGAACCTGATTAGCCACATGCGAGGCTGAGGGGTGTTGGCAGAATTCTGCTTTCGGTTTCTGCTTTGAAACCTTGGTCGTGGAAACCTTCCTATGCTTCCGTGCTCGAAGCATTGGGCCACCCCCAGAGAGGACTTCTTCAAATCTTCCTTGATCGAACTGAACCACCAAGTTCTCACAAGTGAAGGAATCAGACTGCGGACGTGCTTCCTTGTTGCGCCAAATAACCGCAGTAGGTTCGTAGAGAACCTTTTCCGTCTCCGCAGAGACTTTCCTTGAAGATTTAGCCAGAGGGGCTCTGGCTGCACCGGCTTTTCTGAATTCAGAGTTAGACCCGAAGGTCTGTTCGTCGCATTGCGACACTTGATTCTCGGCAGTGGAGAATTTCTTCCCCAGCGGAGTCGCCATCTTGTTTTCCATTATGTTTGCAAAGGGGGAAAAATTACAAAAAAGAGTTTGAGGAGCTAAATTACAAGTATTCTTAAAAAGATTACAAGTAGATCTCCTCAGAGATTCTGGAGAAGTATGCCGATAGGAGTCTGGTCAGCGCGCGACCACTTTGTCCCTTTGACGATGCGAGCGATGAGATTCCCTTCTCGCCTGGTTCTGGGAATCAGAGAATAGAAGGTTGGTAGAACCCTCTTGCTGCTTCTCAAAATCGCCTTCAATTAGGAATTCCTGCTCGCCTGGTTCCGGAAATTCCTTGAGAAGAAGGACGATGTTAGGGTATCAACACCCTGGATAGAGAAAGCAATTCTCTAAAAGGTCTCTGAATTCGAGAGCGCACGGTGCGTTATGAAGAAGCCTCTGCTTGTGGAGTCCTCTTTTTTCCCGATCCTCCCTCCTTGTACCCCTGGCGGGCTATTTATAGGGAGAGCAACGGTATAATCGTCCCTTGAAAATATAGAAACAGATTGAATCGAATCTGTTTGAATCTGGAAAGTAGCCTTGCTGCGAGGCTAGGATCAGCTTCTGCGAAGCTAGAATTGGCAGGTCGGTTGATCTTCTTGATCCTTTCCATATCGTTGGAGGATTTTCCCTGATCTTCTTACTCGTTTTAGAAGAGTCAAGAGATTGTGGCAATCAACTGCCAAATTTGATCTCTGATTTGATCTTAATTGGATTTGATCTGATTGGATCCGATCTCATCCGGAGATTTGATTGGTCAAAGGTTGACCATGGCAGACCAATAGCGGATCTGCCCGCATTGAGCTCGTAGCGGAGCTAGAGACGGTTTCTGGCGAAGTCCGAAAGAAACCCTTTGGCGGAGCTGGAAGTCCCCTGTGGCGAAGTTTGCGAGTTAGCTTCTTGGCGAGGCTTTGGATGGCTTCGAGGCGAAGTCGAGTGATATTAGCCTCTCAAGCGAGGCTATCCCTTTGGGCTCATGCGATGCTAAGTGTTAGCATCTTAGACCTACTGAGATCTGTTTAGAAACAATCCGGTTCACTGTCTGCTTGCTGGATCAGTGGAGTCCAAGTTGCTTCCTTATCCCTCAGAGATGGGTGAAAACTGGTCTTCATCTCATCTGTCACTTGTCTTTTGTAAATGTCAACAAGTTTAGACATTGTTCGGACCAATAAGAATCCTGTCTTTTTTATGTGTCAACAGACTCAAAAGAAAATCTTTTAAGAAAAAGACTAAAACTTGATTAAATCTTGTTGTAAACTTGTAAAAACTAGTTCAAACTTGTTAATGGGTTTTTCTACAGTCCCACTATTTATAGGGAATAAAAACATGAGGAGAAAACCCAAAAGAGTTGTTGGGAAAAGACCCAGAAAAAGACAAGAAAAATAGCTGTTGGGAAAAATCAGAAGAAAATCCTTCTGTCGCCGGTCGACCGACAGCGGTCGGATTTTCGATCGTTGGGGATAGCGGTCGATTGGTCGGTCGACCGTTTTTCCCAACCAGAGAGTAAAGCTATTTGTCGGTCCACTGTTTTTCCTAACCAAAGAGTAAAGATCTCTGTCGGTCGACCGGGCCCAACCGCTCTTGCAGTCAGTCGACCGCACGGTCGACTGAAGTGCACATAATGTACTTGGTGCATGTCGGTTGACCGCTCGGTCGACCGACAGAGCAATTCTGTTCTGTCTACAGTCGAACGTGCCAAAAGCCTGATTTGAAGATCTTTTCGTGATTGCACACATTTATTGCATTATTCTTTATTACATATCCACATTTATTATGTAATAAATCTGCTAAATTTCTTATCTTAAATGTCTATTTTGTAGAAGATAATCATGGAGAGAAAGAGGATAAAATCAAATAAATATCAGTTAAATTCATTTTTTAACTAGATCTATTTGGTTAGAGGAGGATGATCCCAAATCTAGTTGGTTAAATTCAGTTTTTGGTGAATCAAGTGGTTAAAGCTAAAGATCAACCGAGGATAACGTCAAATACAGAGTCCAAATCCAAAGGGATAAACGGATAGAGAGAAGATCAATGGATGAGATGAAGCAATTTTGACTCAGATTCTGGCTGGATATATTTTAGTATTTGAATCATAACTTTCGCTATTAGAACTCAAATCTGATGGCTCAAGATGATCCAGAAAGAGGACTTAATCTACAACTCTTAAGTTGATCATTATTTCTAATTCTATCATTTGATAAGTTATATTTAGCAATCAATACGCCAATAAGTTACAGATCAGAACTGAATATCCACATCAAATCAAGCTGGAGATAAGGGGAGGATTCAAATTCAGAAGTAGCCAGCTTACCTTATCTTCATACTCCTCTACCCTCTGCATTTCTCCTATAAATACCTGCAATCTCAAAGGCAAAAGAAGAAGGACCAAGCAGAGATAGATTTTAGGCTATTTTTTCATTCTTTTTAGTATAGGTTTTTATTTTTTTTTATGTAATTTTTATTTCTTTGTAAGCATAGCTTAGACTGAGATTCATGTAAGTAAGAGAGAAAGGCTTATGTTGAGAGTGACACAGATGTACCTTCCTCCTTTCTTCCATCGTTTCAGCAAGCAATAAAAGGTAATTTTTTTTATGTTCGTCTTTACTTTTGTTTTCTTCTTCTTCTATTCTACTTTTCCTCTTTTTGGTTTTGATGAATATCCAAGTGAACCTAGAAGCATCAGTATATCCATGTTTGTGTGAGTGCCACCGATATTTCATGATGATGTTCTCTTCCTTAAGATTCCGTATCATTTCATTCTTATTCGTCTTGATGATGTAATGTGAATGGGGACTGAGCTCGATCTTATGGCTTATGCGTTGATCGCCTCCGAAGCAAGGTAAAACATGCAAGGTTTCCAGGTAGTAATCAACCAGAGGAAGTAAGTTTTTCTTTTAGGTTTTCTTCTTCTCTTTTAATTCTTTAGTTTAGATCACCCAATCTTCCAACCATCTTTATCACTCTTTTCAATTTCTTTGTATATAATCCATTTTCTATTTTCCCATCTTCTCAATCTACCACTTTCTTCCTAACTTGACTTTAACTCTTTTCATTTTCTTTTAAAGAACTAAAAGAAGAATTTTAACCATTAATTGTAGCATAAAAGAGAACTTATTAAAAAGCTTCCATCGCTAGTCCCTCCTTGTGGATCATGACCTGCATAGCTACTTGCTATAGCGGTAGAATTGAGTACTTGTACTCTTTATTTAAAAGTTATGAAATTCTGTATTTTGTGTGCAGGTTCTAACTCAATCAAATTTTTGACGCCGTTGCCGGGGAGGGACGGTAAGTAATTCTCTTTAAAGTTTACATTTTTGTTAACCTTCTTCTTTGTTTTTGGTGTACAGATTTAACAACAAGGAATTTTTGCTACAGTGGACATATAAGTGGTTCTGGACTCTGATCAAGAAAGCAGAGCCCAGAAGCCCTCAGATTTGCTACATTCTTGTGACAATCTGAGTGAACTACTAACCTGTATTTTTGCAGGTTGGTTGAATTGCATAATTTAATATCTGTAGCATTTATTTCTTTATTTGACTCACTGTATATACATTTCTAACACAACAGTAAAACGTTGATTGTAAATGCTAAAAATGATTTAGACTTTTCTTTTAGGCACGTGTCTATTTCATTACATTTTCTATTTACTGTTGAAGATTGTTGTAGCCAAGATATGTGTGCATAGCATTTAGTATAAGGTTCATTCTTGTATGAAATATTGCTTGAGTGTTACTTTTTTCTATATACTTCTACACTGCACTAAATTGATTTAATGGCTTGTCCTATAAACAAGATAAGGTGGGGAAGTCATTACCCTCCCTTAGCCCACAAACAATCTCCTCACTCACTAACCCAAGCCTAACTAAAACTGAGTAGACGTTCGCCCTAGGGACATCTCAGACTCAAATAGGAGACTGACCTAAGGGGAAAGTTGATTTGAATTTGACTCTTACCAAATCGGTGACTAAGGTTGGGGATTGAGGGGCGAAACCCCAAGGCTGGTGGTTTGGCTTAATTAGGCCCGTCACTTTTGCGCGGATACCTCCCACCAATCTTGCCCCTACCTGGCCGATTAACTTGTGGTCAGATTCAGCAATATACCCCCCGTGGACAGTCTAACCAGTTGGGAGTCGTCTAGGTCTAAAGTTTACCCTAACTTAAGTTAGAATTTTTTTTCTTTTTATTTGTTTGCTTATTTGTTTGTTTTTTATTTGTGTTTCTTGTGTGATATGGCTTATAACAATAATTTTTCAATTTTAATGGTAATTCATATTACATCCCGACTTCTTTTTCAGATATTACCAACCCAGCATATCATAACTTTAACCAACCTAGTATGCCAGATTGGTCTTATCCGAATCAATATAACCCATGCCCCCAATCTTATGACCATAATTTCCAAATTAATTTTAACTCTTCACAGAGTTAATGGGGATTCACCTCCCCTGAGCCCAATTTTTAACCAACTTGTCCTTCTTATCCACGTTGTCCACAATATTTTCAAGATTCATACTCAATTCCACCAGTTTAAAACAGAAAACCATCAATCTTGGAAATGAGTATGCGTGAGTCCAAGCAACAATCACAAAATCTTACGGACTCACAATTTCACCACAAATTCCAAAACAACACTTCATCTTTTCAAGTCCAATCGCAACAAAACAATGAACCAATCAACTATGAAAAGATGCTTGAAGCCATGACTCAGGCTCAAATCGCTCGCAATCATGACATAGATATGATGGTCCAATCTCTCCGTTCTCACCGTTTGATCATTTCTGATGTCGCTAACCATTCTGTTAGAGCCGAACAATTATGTTGTTTTAGAAAATAAGATTCCATTTCAGCATAACCATTTGAACTTGCCCAAACTCTAAATTTTGAAAATGACATTGACAGTTTGGCAAGTTATTCCTTTTCTAAAATTGAACTTGAGAATGAATATGATCCTGAATCTCAACTGGGTGATTCAATTCTACTTCCTGATTCAATAATGACTCCGGTGTCTTCACCTGATTTTAATCTTTTTCCCTAGTCAACATTGGATTGTTGGTCCCGAGATGATGCCAATTGTGGATCTAAAATACAATGTCAATACATATACTAAACAAAGGATGATTTGAGTTAAATAAATAAAGAACTTACAATAAAAGGAAATTAAATCTCAGAAAAGTTAAGCAAACGCAAACACGAGAGATTTATCCTGGTTCGGTCCTCGTGACCTACATCCAGTCCCCAAGCCACCCGCTTGAGATTTTCCTTAATCCTTTGACTTTGTACACCTAAAATCAACACCTTGTATCCCACTTGACAAATCCCTTTTGCCAAATGTATACAACTCTTCTTACAACCAAGAAGATCACAACACCTTGTACAACTTCTCTTCTACACCAAGAAGACACTCTTGTATAATGATTCCTTTGAGTGATTACAAATTTTCCTATAAGCCTTGAATCAGTATGTGATCGTGGACAAGGGCTATTATAGGTGGACTTTCAAAAATCTTCACTTAGGAGTAGGAATTTGGTGAAGAAACAGAAAGTGGAACAGTTTTTAGAAAATAAGAATTTTTGGCAGAGTTTTGGTCAGAAAACTTTCTATTTGAATTGGTATTTTAAACCTAAGATAACAACCCTATATATAGCTGAACTCTATGGTTAGTTAGGGTAGTTATTAGGACCATTTTGAATGTTTAAACGTTGGATAACGTTGAAGGAAATACCAAAAAATAAAAACTGTCCAACAGTCAAAACTGCCATTAGTCGACTTGAGATATGAGTTAGTCGACTAGGGTAGGCAAATTTCTCAAGGTTAGTCGACTAATATTGGGACGAAGTCAACTAGGTCAAGTTGAAATCAAAAGACAAGTTTCTGAAAACTGAAACTAGTCGACCAGAGGGAATTATAAGTCAACTATACAAGTCTATTAGTCAACTATATATACTGTTAAGTCGACTAACAGAGACAAACAGAGAGTTGGGATCTTTCAGGACAAAAGGCTAGTCGACTAGGGAAATATACAAGTCGACTATACCAAGTATAAGTCGACTACAAAAGTCTATAAGTCGACTAATAGACTATGATGTGTGTGTGTGTGTGTTTCAAGGCTTTTAACATGCTATTAACAATTACAATACACAACATTATCAACTCTCTTTGGAAGTCTTGATCATGTAGAACTCTTGAATAGGCTTTGAGATAGAGCTCCAAATGATATGTCTTCACAAATGTATCATCAAAAGTAAGTTCCAACATGGATCCTCTGCCAATTCATCATGAAATTGAATCGCCAATCTTTTATGATCATCATATTGAACTTGACCAATTTCATACTTTTGAAAGTCCCATTGACAAATTGGCAAGTTCTTATTTTTATGAAATTGAACTCAATGAGAAATGTGACCTAGATTCTCAATTTGTGATCCAGTTCAAATTTTCGAATCAATATTGACTCCTATTTTGTTACCCGACTTGAGTAATATTTTAGAGTCAGTTTTGATTCCCACACTGTCATTCTTGAACTTGAATCACCAATATTAAGTCACATTCCATTGTGGGAAAATGAATGTGGACTTGAGTTCAACTTCTTGATTTGGACTCACTTCCTGAACCAATCTCGACTCCTAAACCTTTACTTGACTTAAGTCACTTTCCTAAGTCGGTATTAGTTCCCATACTTCCTAAGTCCAAGTCAATCATTCCATCTTTTCACACTTCATTTTGGGACAAGGCGGTTGACAAAATTGACTCCGAAATTAATTATGAAATTTGAAAATTAGATGGGGTAAAATATTAATAAAAATCATTCATGTATACATTATTTTAGTGGGTTATATAAGAGAAATTTCTGGCGAGTTCCTCTGAACTCCACGAAAATTCGATTGAGGCCGCATTTCGTGGACCAATCAGACCACCACCAGAACCACCACCTTAAGGTAATATTTTCCTTCTCTTTCTTCTTTTTCATGCATCTATATATTAATTCATACATTGAGGATAATGCATGAGATAGATGTGGGGGAGGGTCTAACATAACTTATGTTTTTCTTTTTATTTTAAAAAAAAAAAAAAATTAACATTTTCTTTACTTTTAAAAACTTTTTGAAAATAGAAATAATATTTTGACATATTTTTTTGTAAGAAATTAAATCAATTTTAAGGAATAGGAAAATCAAAATTAGGATTTCTTATACTTGGTCAAAATAAGATTATTTGTTTGATTTTTAGGGTTAGGAAGATAATTTGTCAAAGTAATTTAGTCTTGATCTTTACCTTGGTGAAATATGCACACTTCATACACTTACACACTTAGGGTTCAAAAACAAAGATTCTTATGCCTTAAAAAAAAAAAAAAAAAAAAAATATATCTATGAAAGATAAACAAATTTAATTATTGATTAGCTAGGTGCTTTGGCCTAAGCAAGCCTTGGTATTTATGCGAAAGATGATTAGATAAGTTTGAGAAAAATATATATATATATAAAATCCTCTGATTAAGCTGGGTATTTGTGCCTAATAAAGCATAAGTATTCACGCCTAAAAGCGGTTCATATAATAAAATTCTTAGTTTTGAGGCCTTGTTTGCTTGAGTCCTTAAGTCCTTGGGGTGTTTTCTCAACCGGTGCCTAAGACCATTTGGTTTGGGAGTCACCGATTAGAGGCTCGTTACATGGGCAGATTAGAAAGCCTAATAGAACTAAGGAATAATACCACAAAAAATAAAAAAATAAATAAATAAGGCATAAGCGTTAAAGTTAAAGAACCCTTAGTCAAAATTTCAAAGTCACAAAGGTGCATATGATTTAGGGTAAAATAATCGACTAGATGAGAAGCACAATTTGACTCCTTACTTTGATTGATAACAAATTTTTGAATAGAGATTAAGTTTAGGAATGAAAAATTCGATTTTCCTATAACTTATATATTACTCAAATCTTACAATAATATTTCAAATATTCTTCTTTCAATATGTTTTCAAAATATTAACATTTTTCTCTTTTTTTATGGATTTTGTGGGTGTAATCCACTTAAAATCCTCACGAGACAAAACTCGTCCTCTAGGGGTAACCTAGAGGTTTAACGGCTTGTTGCACAAGCTCAGTGCAATCGCGTGACTTGCGAAAGTGGTCTAATAATTTTTGCTTTAGTTTTGTTGTTTTACTCGAGGACGAGCAAAAGATAGGTGTGGGGGTGTGATTGCACACATTTATTACATTATTCTTTATTACATATCCACATTTATTATGTAATAAATCTGCTAAATTTCTTGTCTTAAATGTCTATTTTGCAGAAGATAATCATGGGGAGAAAGAGGATAAAATCAAATAAATATCAGTTAAATTCAGATTTAACTAGATCTATTTGATTAGAGGAGGATGATCCCAAATTCAGTTGGTTAAATTCAGTTTTTGATGAATCAAGTGGTTAAAGTTAAAGATCAACCGAGGATAACGTCAAATACAGAGTCCAAATCTAAAAGGATAAACGGATAGAGAGAAGATTAACGGATGAGTTGAAGCAATTTTGACTCAGATTCTGGCTGGATACATTTTAGTATTTGAATCATAACTTTCGCTATCAGAACTCAAATCTGATGGTTCAAGATGATCCAGAAAGAGGACTTAAAGGTCTACAACTTAAGTTGATCATTATTTCTAATTCTGTCTGTAACGGTCCCAGTCTTATAAACTTCCATTTTAATTACAATCATCATAGATTATCCTTAATCCAAGCGTGGGACCCATCAAGATACAACACCTCAATTTCGGCTAACATCCGCCTACTTAATACTTTACATCATTTTCCACTTTATATGCACATATGATCTCAACATGATTTATCATATTTCCTAAACATTGATCTGACAACTCATTTGAAAATATAGTCTATACATTACTATTTCATAAAACTCCACAATATTATATAGGATTTGAGTCTAGCACCAAGCATTTCAATATTAACAAGTTCATGGCAAACATCCAAATAGAAGTTTTGCATAGTTTTCTAAAATAATATACATATCATAAGAACATGCAAAAAGGGTGAAATTGACACCTATCCCGCATATGTTGCCATTAAGCAGGTCCCTTGCCTTTGTCCAAACCTGAAGGTGATAATAAAACAGAGTGAGCTCGACAGTTCGGTGAGTAAAATAGTATTTATATGTATGACCATTATGTAGGTCTATTTAAAATTTATCATCAGGTTAACAATTGTAATTGATACTATTTTTGTACATTTTTGGGTATTTGCTGAAGTCCTGACCAAAACACAGTAACAGGTCCTGTTAGTCGACTTGCCCATTCCTATAGTCGACTAATACCACTATTAGTCGACTAATATTGAAGCTATAGTTGACTGGGGTCTATCCAAAAGATATTTACTCTCTGTTGGCTACCTATGACTCACCTAGTTGACTACCCTATCCTGTATAGTCGACTACACTTGGTACTAGTCGACTTACAAACCATCTATAGTCGATTAAGTCTTGACTAAAAGGATATGTGCTCTCTGTTTGTTACTTATAATAAATTTTAGTCGACTACCCTATCTTGTATAGTCGACTACTCTATATACTAGTCGGCTTATCACCATCTATAGTCGACTAATCATGACTAACAGGATATGTCCACTCTCTGTTGGCTGCCTGTAACTAAAGATAGTCGACTAATCCATTTTGTATAGTCGACTAGGGTTGGTTTTCTGCGACTTATGTAACAGAATCTCACACCTATAGTCGACTAAGTCTTGGGGTTAGTTGACTTATACGTAGGATTTTGCCTGTATCAGTTGACTCATCACAAATTCTAGTGTTTAATATTTTATATAGTTTAACATACAATTTCTATCTTAACCATATTAACATACACGTTCAACATAAAGTATAATCTCCCTTTCGATCACCTCCGGTTCAACCCGGTCCCTTCCTCCGATACGTTATTCAATGTAATATTCTCCCCTTCGATCACCTCCGGTTCAACCCGGTCCCTTCCTCCAATACGTTATTCAACGTAATATTCTCCCCTTCGATCACCTCCGGTTCAACCCGGTCCCTTCCTCCAAACCTGCAATAATCATATCCTTCATGTAATAACCACATGAAAGAATTCATAAGACAATGTCAACATAAAGGATTCTCATGATTTCTACATTACATGATGCCAATATTATGAAAGACATTAACATGTATAGGTGACCACTTATTAAATTAACAACATGCAAGCCTTTTCAAGATAACCAACATATTCTATCATCCAATATGTTGTAGTCAAATATATGCATAAAGCCAAGTATGATGTTCATTCATAAAACTATTTCGTTTTAAGATGCATGTGTTTGACTACCATGCATACACAATAACGTGTCGATCATGCACCCATGTAAGCATTCATGAGAATACAACAACATAACACCATAGGATTGTTTATAATGTACACATAAACATATAAATCATGCACAAGCATCATCGTTCACACGTCCATTTATAACTTAGCAATTTTTCACTTTATTTCAAGTTTTACTCTACCTACTATGTTACTAGAGTTCGAATGTTCTACTCACCCTTGAAGAGAGTATCTCCTTATCAAGCTTGATCTCCCGCTATATTGGAGTCTACAAGGCCACAATAACATCATAATTCGTTCTTAGTTAAAAGAGCATAAGAGGCGTAGAAATCTTACGGATTTGCTTACCTTTCAACCAATATCACCCTCCTAACTCGATGTCCTAGATCAACCTTGTCTTCAAGAATTTCCTTTTAAGGTGATGTTAGATCACCACTTTACCTTGTTCTATTAGGTCTTTGGAGGAGGGAAAATAGGTAAAGGAAGCCCTTTTCTTGTATAAAGGAAATAAGGGAAGTATTGTGAGGGAATGAGAGGGAGAAACAGAGAGAGTGTGTGAAGAAAAGGGGGAAAAACAATGGCTGCTGCTGCTGGTGCCTTGCCGGCTGAAAAAGGGAGAAGAAAGAAGAGGGTTTGGAGTTGGAGAATAAAGAGAGAGAGAGAGGGTGTTGCCAAATGAAACTTTCTCTTCATTTCCCTCCTATTTATACTCCATTCCCTTCAATAGTATCATGACAAGTGCCCCTCTAACACCATTTCTCTACACCTATATCTTACACCTATAAGCAAGGTTCCATCCCTCCCCCCTCCATAAGGTACTTGTACCCACAAGTATGGTGGGGGTATGGTAACAAAGCCAACATGCATGTGTGTATTTCATTTCATATACATTCTGTAATCACCTAGAGGGGGTGAATAGGTGACTAGCTAATCTAATGGTCAATAAATGCGGAATTAAAATTTATTAATGCAAACTAAAACTTCTTAAGCTAAACACCGAGTATAACAAAAGAGTGTAGCCGGATTCCCCGTGAAGGGCTCTGGACTAACTCCTCAAGATTCCTCTAGATAACAGTTGAGGTGCCGCGTTGGCTCTCTTGGTTGAGTACAAGTGTTAGAAAACAATCCCCAAGCATATAACAATATGAGCACAATATATATATCAAGCATATAAAGATGAAAGCAATATAAGCATGCAAGATATAAACAAGTAAGAGATAGAGAGAGCAATCGCAAACACGGGAGAATTGTTTCGAGGTTCGAGCACACTTGCTCTACGTCCCCGCCTTCAACACTTGAAGGATTTCCACTAAAATCGATTCCACCGGATCACTCGGTGCCGCAACACCTACAAGGCGAGTTCATACTTGAACTCCTTGGACTCTCTAGTCCCTTTACTCGTTCCCGCAAGAACTACACACCGCAAGCCCACTAGCTCGCCGAGGCCGTACCTCAAACACCGAGTTCCCACTAGAACCCGAAACAATGCGAACACACACGTCCGCCTCCTCAAAGAAAAGATGAAGTCTTTGGTGATCTAAAACACTTGATCACCTCAAATCCTCTCACAACAAAGATCCCTATAGGATAGGTATAGCAATGGATAGCTCAAGTGATTGTGAGAAAACAAGGATTGAATTTGTGGTGAAAAATACAAGAAATCACTTTCAAAACACTCTTGATAAACTCTCTTTTGATTTGGAAATATAGCTCTAAAACATGTGGATATAACCACTGAAATAGGTATGCAAGACTAGCCCAAAAACTCTTCTCAAATCTTGTAGAAAACAGTCCATAGGAGCCCCAAATAAATAGGCTCCAAAAACTAGCTGTTGGGGCCAAATCAGCAGCCCAGACGGCTGTCGGTTGACCGGCCCAGTCGACCGCCAACGGTCAGATTTCTGAATGTTGGAGCCTCGGTCGACGGTCCGGTCGACCGTGGCCTGGAACAGAGAGCAGAGCTCTCTGTCGGTCGACCGACCCGGTCAACCGGGGCTTTCCGGAGAGCAGAAGCTATCTGGCGGTCGACCGGGTCGGTCAACCGGCCCTCCAGCCAAACCTGGCGTGCACGTTTGTGCACGTCGGTCGACCGACTCGGTCGACCGACTCCTGTAGCGGTCGACCGGCCCGGTCGACCGGTAGAAGCCAGAACAGGGATTTATAGGTAATGAAAACTTGGTATTTTGACTCAAATAAAATCCCATAAAATCTCTAAAAATCTAGTAAAATAGTTTCAGTATTATAATTTGATATACAAACATGTTTGAGTAAAATCAAGACATGTTACAAATATTTTGAACTATTTTTGCAACTTAGAAATTTTGACATAAAACAAAAACCGTATTTTTCCAAATAGATTTTTTCAAAACTTCTCCAAATACAAAGACAAGATATTTTAAACACTTTTAAAGCATAGAGTGTATGGATATGATCCACTACACATACATGATGATATATCTATGTTTTTGACAATAAGCACTAAAATAAGTTTGGTTAAAGACATGTTTACTTTGAAATCCAAAAACCAAACCGGTATTTTTCCAAAATGAAAAGTCTTTTCCAAAATGAAAATTCTTTTATGAAAACACATCTAAATCTTGTGTGTGAGTGTATATGGTATACTTGTGCAATCCACCAACTATTCTATCATTTACATTTTATCTAAAAATAAAATCTTAACAAAAACAAACCTAGACACGAGTCTTCTCTTGAAGTCTTCACTTGAAGTCTTCTTCTCCTTCTTGACTTGGTCCAAACATGATCCAAAGAGCTAGACTCCTCTTGAGTACTTGATGTGGTCTTGATGCATAGGCTCTTGAATCAAACCGTGCTAGCTCTAAAACTTGACTTTAAATCCTTTGTTGAAGCTAAACACCAACTAAGATCTTGATCACAAATCTGAGACTAATTAAACACAAGATCATTAGTACTATAACTACATGAGTTAATCATCATCAAAACTAGAGTGATGGGCCTTTGGGCCAACAATCTCCCCTTTTTGATGATGACAAAATTCATGGAGTTATATATGCATGGATTAAAGTAAAGCTTCAAAGAAACTCCCCCTTAACTCATTCATCACGATAAACAAATATATATGACAATGAAGCACATGAATCTAAACAAACATGTATGCAAATATAAGGAGATAAACATGCCAATCAAGCATAAAACTCATCAAATTCTTTTCTCCTTTTTGCAAAACAAAACAATATGCATAAACTAGAATTCTTCTCGAAAACATGCATATATACTAAAATACCTAAAATACTTCTCCCCCTTTTTGTCAATCATCAACAAAAGGGTTAAAGTAAACACAAACAATTTTCTCCCCCTTTTTGTTTGAAACAAAAAATCAATAAAGGGTGAAATCAAATCAACCAATAAAAGAGATATATGCGATATACATTCATGAAGAGGAAGACGCTAAGTTAACTTCCCTACATATATACATTACATGAAGAAGGGATGACAAGCCCTAATTCACATAACGCATAATATGCAATGCATAAGTGAAGATGTGAAGCTCCTCCTACACACGTGTATCACATAAAAAAGAGTTGTCAAGCTCCTCAATATAAGATACACTCAACATGAATCTATATGTAGAGGAGATGTTAAGCTCCCCTTGCATATATGCAATACATATCAAAACATTTTTAAATCAAATTTTTATAATACTAAAACAAATTTTACGATATCATTTGTAAGTAAACAAGATTTTATGATATCAATTGTAAATAAAACATATCAAAACATTTTTATACCAATTGTAATTAAAAACATTTTTAAGATACAAATTGTACCTAAACAATATAAATTTGAATTTTTCTTAAATTAAGATATCACAAGATATAGATACCATATGAAATAGAAAAATTTGTGATACCAAGGAAATTGAAACATTTTTGTATTTTGATACCAATGAAAAATATGGATACCAATTGAAATAAATGGATACCAATTGAAGTTTATTGTATATTATGATATCAATTGAAAATAATGCATAAGCTTATCAAAATACCAATTAAGATACCAATTGAAAATCAAGATTTGAATTAAGCTTAGCATAAACATACTTTGTGCCTTAAACATGTAAATATCTTGTAAATCAAGCACAAACAAATCATATATATGTATGAAGATGAAAATACCAATAGAAATTGATATTATTTGAAATGAAGCATACATATATAGAAAACAAAATATGAGTATATACAAAAAATTATCAATTGAGATACCAATTGAAAATATGATGTGAAAATAAGTATATACTCATAAATAACCACCCTTTTTCATGCACTAGATAAAAGATTTTCAATAAAGCATACGAGGCATGGTCGCCCATCCGTCCGCCCATAAAGGGTTAGGTAGGGGTTTTCAAAAACTAGAGTTTGAAAATATTTTATTTTGAAAAACACTACCAAATGAAGAATAAATAACTAGTTAAAATAATTTTTGAAAACTAGTTAAAGATCCTTCAAAAACATGAAACCAAATCATATGTCTATCATGAAATATACTAAATACATAAAGGTTGACACTCAAAATCTATAAGACTCAAAAATAATCATGAAACAAAGTCATGAATAAACAAAATAAAGTGTGAGTGTACAAGAATCATGTAATTAGCATTTTTTATGAAGATAGTCAATAAGACTTAAAACAAACATGAATATCATTTTATCACAAATCATAAAAATCATGAAATTTATTTTTCATTGTATGATTTATCCAAAGCTAACAATATGCATACATATCCCAAACATAAAAAGAGTCCATAATATAAATTGCATGAAGGCAAATGACTCAAGGGTATACATGTATATTTATTAGATTTGAAATAAAAATTACATATACATGAAGTAAAACATGTAAATAGGCAAAACAAGTGTAAATGAGGAAATCATCAAAATTAGCCTATACATGTGCATATAGTGAGTACAAATGAACAATAAAGTGCAAACGTATATGAATCAAATTGTTGCTCACTGCATGTACAAGTATATATCAAAGTTTTGATAAAAACTACATTAAAAAAGTGTTTACCACAGAAGCACAAATATAAAACATGAACATGCTAAAAATATCATATATGTAAAAAGCATGTAAATAAACTAGGAGTTTTAGAGATGATTACCACACATGAACTACACTCTAACTCTCCAAAAACATGGTGGTTGTTCCACCAAGCCTCCTTGATAGCGGTGCATCAAATGTATGTCCATCAAGTCCATGTGCATCCACCACCAAGGTACCAAATCTCTCACGTCGTGTGAGAGCCCGCACCTACATCAAATACAAAAGGTGGGGACTTTGGTACCCATTTTCTTTTGGGTCCATAAGGGTTAGCTTTATAAGGAACCCAAATATTCTTATTAGCAAAATTTGAAGAATTTATTCTATCATAACAAAATCTTGCTAAATGGCCTTTGCGGCCACAATGTGTACACTTGTACACTCTAGGATGCATATGTGTATGAGTGTGATCATGACGTGCAAAGTGTGCATATGCATGATGTGGGTGATGTGCATGAACATGGGGAACTTGTTTCTTTTGAAACAAGGATTCCAATCTTTTATGGTTAAATGCACGTTTGCTCAAAGTTGAGCCTAAACAATCAATTCTATTTTTCAAAAATTTAACCTCATTTTTATCAATGATAGCATGTAAGGCATGATGAGAATGAGAATCATTTTTCTTATTCTTTTTAGAAACATTTTCTTTTTCTTTTCAACAATTTTTCTTTTCAAAGAAGTGTTTTCATTCAAAGCAATTTCTTTTTGTTTTTCTACCAAAACAATTTTATTTTTCAATGAAGTATTTCCTTCACAAAGATCATTCAATTTAGAAAGCAAGGAAATATTTTCATTTTTCAAACTTTCATTTTCTTTTGAAACATTTTCAAATTTAGTTTGAAAAGAGTCTTTTTCTTTTAACAAGCAATCAAATTTATTTTTCATTTTCTTATTTTCCTTTTTAAGCATTTCATATTTTTTAAGAAGTTGTTGACAAAATGATTCAAGTTCATTATAGGACATATCAACATCCTCTTCTATCTCGAATTCGGTAGTTACCTCAAGGGGATATCCCCTTGGACCATGTAGCATATGTTGGAAGCGTCACTTCCAACATCCGAGTCACTCCCCGCATAGTATTGCTCTTGTTCGCCAAAGAAGATGATGGTGTTCCATACTACAAAGCCGAATCAAGATTAGCAACCCTAGATAAATAATCATCATTTAGGGTAGATCTTAAAGCATGTAGGGCTTTTGCATTAGCCTCAATATTTTTGTCATTTAAACAATAAGAATCTTAATAGTGGCAAAATAAATATGAATCCCTAAGGCTTTGAGGTACAAATACATCTTAACCTTCCAAGTTTGGATGTTAAGAATGTCAAAAGTGGGAGGTGACATGAAATCCATGGTGTGTGAACAAATATTATGATTAGCTATAAATGAGGATCTTTAACTCTAGGTTGTAAGACCCAAATCAAGAGCACGTGGCTCTGATACCAATTGTAATCACCTAGAGGGGGGTGAATAGGTGACTAGCTAATCTAATGGTCAATAAATGCGGAACTAAAACTTATTAATGCAAACTAAAACTTCTTAAGCTAAACACCGAGTATAACACAAGAGTGTAGCCGGATTCCCCGTGAAGGGCTCGGACTAACTCCTTAAGATTCCTCTAGATAAGAGTTGAGGTGCCGCGTTGGCTCTTTGGTTGAGTACAAGTGTTAACAAACAATCCCCAAGCATATAACAATATGAGCACAAATATATATCAAGCATATAAAGATGAAAGCAATATAAGCATGCAGGATATAAACAAGTAAGAGATAGAGAGAGAGCAATCGCAAACATGGGAGAATTGTTTCGAGGTTCGAGCACACTTGCTCTACGTCCCCGCCTTCAACACTTGAAGGATTTCCACTAAAATCGATCCCACCGGATCACTCGGTGCCGCAACACCTACAAGGCGAGTTCACACTTGAACTCCTTGGACTCTCTAGTCCCTTCACTCGTTCCCGTAAGAACTACACACCTCAAGCCCACTAGCTCGCCGAGGCCGCACCTCAAATACCGAGTTCCCACTAAAACCCGAAACAATGCGAACACACACGTCCGCCTCCTCAAAGCAAAGATGAAGTCTTTGGTGATCTAAACACTTGATCACCTCAAATCCTCTCACAACAAAGATTCCTATAGGATAGGTATAGCAATGGATAGCTCAAGTGATTGTGAGAAAAACAAGGATTGAATTTGTGGTGGAAAATACAAGAAATCACTTTTCAAAACACTCTTGATAAACTCTCTTTTGATTTGGAAATATAGCTCTAAAACATGTAGATATAACCACTGAAATAGGTATGCAAGACTAGCCCAAAACTCTTCTCAAATCTTGTAGAAAACAGTCCATAGGAGCCCCAAATAAATAGGCTCAAAAACTAGCCGTTGGGGCCAAATCAGCAACCCAGACGGCTGTCGGTCGACCGGCCCGGTCGACCGCCAACGGTCAGATTTCTGACCGTTGGAGCCTCAGTCGACCGGCCCGGTCGACCGTGGCCTAGAACAGAGAGCAGAGCTCTCTGTCGGTCGACCGACCCGGTCGACCGGGGCTTTCCAGAGAGCAGAAGCTCTCGGCGGTCGACCGGTCGGTCGACCGGCCCTCCAGCCAAACCTGGCGTGCACGTTTGTGCACATCGGTCGACCGACTCCTGTAGCGGTCGACCGGCAGAAGCCAGAACAGGGATTTATAGGTAATGAAAATGATTGGTCACTAATGTTGCATATTTAATATCATATTTTCATACCTATTTTAGAATAAAACTTTGCATTGTCTTAATTAATTGCTTAATTTATTTGCAGGCCCATTCTTTAGGAGATGAAGAGAAATGAGCCCAAAGCCCACCAAAATTCTGAATTAAATCAGAATTAATTCACACTCACTAAATCAGGAAAAAATCAAGAGGTTAAAAACTGGTTGAGAAGAATCCTCTCAGAATCGATCGGTTAAAGCAAAGATCAAGGGAAGCAAGTTTGATTCAGATTCTGACTGGATACATTTTAGTATTCGAATCATAACTTTGCTACAGAATCTCAATTCTGATGATTCAAGATGATCCAGAAAGCAGACTTATAGAGCTACAACTCTTATGTTGATCATTATCTCTAATTCTGTTATTTGATAAGTGATATTCAGCAATCAATATGCCAACAAACTGCAGATCAGAACTGAATATCCACCTCAAATCAAGTTTGAAGATAAGGGGAGTTCAAAAATTGCTAGATTTACTTATCTTCACACTCCTCTACCCTCTCCATTTCTCCTATAAATACCTTCACTCAAGGCAAAAGGAACGCCAATGCAGATTAGGATTTTAGACTAGTTTTTCCATTTTGTAGTTTAGTTTTACTTTTATGTAACTTGTATGTAACTTAGGGTAGAGAAAGATTCATGTAAGTAAGAGAGAGGGGCTGATGTTGAGAGTGACACCGACGATGTACCCTACTCCTTTCTTTCATTGTCTCAGCAAGTAATAAAGGTAAATGCTTTGTTTGTTTTCTATTCTGCTTTACTTTACATTTGTTTTTGCTTCTCTCTTCCTCTTCTACTTTACCTTGGTTGTTGTTGAAGTGTACAAGTGAATTCCAAAGCAAGTCTAACTAAGCTACGTGAGAGCCAGCGATAGTTCATGAAGACGTTCTCCTCTTCCAAGCTCCGCATCACTTCGTTCTTCTTATGCTTGACGATATAATGTGCACGGGGACCGAGCTCGAGTTTATGATCTATGCGTTGAACGCCTCCGAAGCAAAAGGTAGAACTTGCAAAAAGGTTTCCAAGTAAGTCATCAATCAACCTAGGTAAGTATCTCTTTACTTCTTTTCTTTTCTTTCTTAGTTTAGATCACCAACCACTTCTTCCAAATCGTTTTCATTCTTCTCCACTTCATTGTACATAGTCGCTTTTCATCGTTTTCTGATTTTCCACCTTCTTCATCCCTCGCTTTCTTCTTAACTTTAACCTTTAACTTTCTTTTTCTTTTTCTTAACTTTAAAAATAGGGAAGAACTCTCGTTTGGTTTTTATAACGATTTCAATAAAACTGTAAACGCTTCCATCGCAAAACCCTCCTTGTGGATCACGACCGCATAGCCACTTGCTATAGCGGA
Source organism: Agave tequilana (assembly GCA_038442645.1). NCBI lineage: Eukaryota > Viridiplantae > Streptophyta > Magnoliopsida > Asparagales > Asparagaceae > Agave > Agave tequilana. The sequence continues at coordinate 58,559 of JAVJIF010023533.1, forward strand.
AGAATTGAGCACTTGTACATATTTGTTTTAAGTTCTGTAATCTCGTATTTTTTGTGCAGGTTTAGCCTCAATCAAATTTTGGCGCCGTTGCCGGGAGGGTAACATATGTTTTATTGAAATCTGAATTTTTTTTGAAAATTTTTTAGAACTAAACGAATTTTCTTCTCTGTTGCAGGTTACAGGGCAATCAAAGCAGGAAATTAATATTGCAGTGACATACAAGTGGCCTTGGGCCTCTGCTCCAAAAAGCAGAGACCAAGGGCCCTCTGAATTGCCGCGATTCCACGGCAAAAGCCGCGGATCCGCGGCAAGGACGAGTTGACTACTAACAGCTTTTTTGCAGGCTGCTTAGTTTACAAATTCTAGTTTGCTGCAACTTTAATTTTTCTTATATGCCATAACATAAGCCTGCTAATAATCAACAGTAAAATATTTGTTGAAAAGATAAAAAATTGATTAGACATTTGCATTTTAGGCACGTGTCTTTTTATTTCCTTTATTTTTTACTATTGAAGAGTGCTGGAGCAAGGTATGTTTGCATTGCATCTAGAATAGGACTATCTCTTGGTTGATTTATATCGCTTTGAGTGCATCTTATTCATCTTGTACACTTGCACAAAAACTGATCTTAAGGGCACCACCCAATAATAAGATAAGGTGGGGATTTAATTACCCTTCCTTAGCCCAAAAATCAGATTCCAAGCACTCACTAACCCCAAGCCTAACAAAAATGAGTAGACGTTGGCCCTAGGGACATCTCGGGCTCAATTAGGAGATTATCCTAAGGGGAAAAAATGTTGGAATCTAACTCCTACAAAATCAGTGTCTAGGAAAGGGATTGAGGCCGAAAGCCCGAAGGTTGGTGGTTATTTAATTAAGGAACGTCTTTGACGGAAAACCTCCCACCAACCTTGCCCTGACCTGGCTGATTAGCTTGTGGTTAAAGTCTACATTAGACCTCCCGTGGACAGTCTAACCAGTTAGGAGTCGTCTAGGTCTAGGTCTACCCTAACCTAGGTTAGAATTTTTTCTTTCTTGTTTGTTTATTTGTTTGTTTTTCTTTCTTTTTGTTTGTATTTCATTGTGTGATATGGCTTATAATAATAATTTTTTCAACTATAATAATAATCCATATTACACACCGACTTCATTTTCGGATATTACCAACCCTGCATATCATAACTTTGACCAACCTAGTGTGCCGGATTGGTCTTATCCGAATCAATATAACCATACCCCAATCTAATAACTATAATTTTCATAGTGATTTTAACTCTTCACCGAGTCAGTGGGGATTCACCTCCCCTGAACATAATTTCCAACCACCTTGTCCTCCTTCTCCACCTAGTCCACAAGTATTTTCAAGATTCATACTCAGTTCCACCCGTCCAAATAGGAAACCATCAATCATGGAAATGAGTATGCGTGAGTCCAAACACAAATCCAAAAATCTGATGGACTCACAATTCACTACCACTTCCAAGACAATTCTTCATCTTTTCATCAAAACAATGAACATATCACCTATGAAGAGATGCTTGAATCCATGACTCAGGCTCAAAACGCTCGTAATAGTGACATAGATATGATGGTTGAATCTCTACGTTCCCACCGTCCTGATGTCACTAACCATTCTGTTAGAGCCGATGAGTCATGTAGTTTTGGAAATCAAGATTCTATTTCAGTACAACCATTTGAACTTGCCAAACTCCAAATTTTGAAAAAGATATTGATAGTTTAGCAAGTTACCCTTTTCCTGAAATAGAACTTGAAAATGATTATGATCCTGAACCCTAACTTAGTGATTCAATTCTATTTCCTGATTCGATTATGACTCTGGTATCTTCACCTGACTTCAATCTTTTCCCGAGTCAACATTGGATCCTGTACCAATTCATAAAGAAATTGAATCACCCATCTTTGAGGATCATGTTGAACTTGACCAACTTTACAATTTTGAAAATCCCATGGATAAATTGGCAAGTTCTCCATTTTTTGATATTGAACTCAATGAGATATGTGACCTAGATTCTCACATATGTGATCTAGTTCCACTTTCTGAATCAATATTGACTCCTGTTTTGTTACCAAACTTGAGTAATATTTTAGAGTCAGTTTTGATTCCATCACCTATCATCCCTGAACTGGAATCACCCATATTAGGTCACATTCCATTGTTAGAAAACACATGTGGACTTGAGTTTCAATTTCTTGACTTGGACCCACTTCCTGAACCTATTTCGACTCTTGAACCTTTACTTGACTTAAGTCACCTTTCTGAGTCGGTATTAGTTCATGTCCTTCCTGAGTCCAAGTCAACCGTTCTATCATTTCATACTCCTTTCTGGGACGAGGTTGTTGACAAATTTGACTCCGAAATCATTATGGAATATGGAAATTAGATGGGGCCAAATACTTAATAAAGATCCTTCATGGATTTATCTTTTTAATGGGTTATATTAAAGATACTTTTGGTGGGTTCCTTCGAGACCCAAGAAAAATTGATTGGGCCGCGTTTCGTGGACCAATCAGACCACCACCGGAACCACCACCTTAAGGTAACACTTCCTTCCCTTTCTTCTTTTTCATGCATCTATGCATTAATTTATACATTGAGGACAATGCATGAGATAGGTGTGGGGGAGGGTCTAACATAACTTTTCTTTTCTTTAAAATAAAAAATAAAAAAATTGACATTTTTCTTTACTTTTAAAAACTTTTTGAAAAATAGAAACAATATTTTGACTTATTTTTGTAAGAAATTAAGTTAATTTAAGGAATAGGAAAATCAAATTAGGATTTCTTATACTTGGTCAAAGTAAGATTATTTGTTTGATTTTTAGAGTTAGGAAGATAATTTGTCAAAGTAATTTGGTCTTGATCTTTACCTTGATGAAATATGCACACTTCATACACTTACACACTTAGGGTTCAAAACAAAGATTCTTATGCCTTATAAAAAAAAATAAAATAATATAAATAAATCTAATTATTGATTAGCTAGGTGCTTTGGCTAAGCAAGCCTTAGTATTTATGCGTAAGATAATTAGATAAGTTCGAAAAAAAATGATGAATAAATCTAATTATTGATTAGCTAGGTGCTTTGGCCTAAGCAAGCCTTAGTATTTATGCGAAAGATGATTAAATCCTCTGATTAAGCTGGTATTTGTGCCTAATAAAGCATAAGTATTCACGCCTAAAAAAAGTTCATATAATAAATCCTTAGTTTTGTGGCTTGTTTGCTCGAGTCCTTAAGTCCGAGGGGTGTTTTCTCACCCGGTGCTCTAACACCGTCTGGTTTGGGAGTCATCGATTAAAGGCTCGTTACATGGGCAGATTAGAAAGCCTAAACTAAGGAATAATACCACCAAAAAATATATATATAAATAAATGAGGCATAAGAGTTAGAGTTAATGAACCCTTAGTCAAAATTTTCACAGTCACAAGTGCATATGACTTAGGGTAAAGTAATAGACTAGATGAGAAGTACAATTTGACTCCTTACTTTAATTTGATAACAAATTTTTGAATAGAGACTAAGTTTAGGAATGAAAAATTAAGTTTTCCTATAACTTATAGATTGCTTAGATCTTACAATTATATGCCAAATATTTTTCTCTTTCAAAATGCTTTTCAAAAATACTAACTCTTTATTTCCCTTTCTTTATGGATTTTGTGGGTGTAATCCGCTGAAAACCCTCACGAGACAAAACTCGTCCTCTAGGGGAAACCTAGAGGTTTAACGGCTTGTTGCACATGCTCAGTGCAATCGCGCGACCTGCGAAAGTGGTCTAATAATCCTTAGTATAGTTTAGTTGTTTTGCTCGAGGACGAGCAAAAGATAGGTATGGGGGTGTGATTGGTCACTAATGTTGCATATTTAATATCATATTTTCATACCTATTTTAGAATAAACTTTGCATTGTCTTAATTAATTGCTTATTTATTTGCAGGCCCATTCTTTAAGGAGATGAAGAGAAATGAGCCCAAAGCCCACCAAAATTCTGAATTAATCAGAATTAATTCACACTCACTAAATCAGGGAAAAATCAAGAGGTTAAAACTGGTTGAGAAGAATCCTCTCAGAATCGATCGGTTAAAGCAAAGATCAAGGGAAGCAAGTTTGATTCAGATTCTGACTGGATACATTTTAGTATTCGAATCATAACGTTTGCTACAGAATCTCAATTCTGATGATTCAAGATGATCCAGAAAGCAGACTTACAGAGCTACAACTCTTATGTTGATCATTATCTCTAATTCTATTATTTGATAAGTGATATTCAGCAATCAATATGCCAACAAACTGCAGATCAGAACTGAATATCCACCTCAAATCAAGTTTGAAGATAAGGGGAGTTCAAAAATTGCTAGATTTACTTATCTTCACACTCCTCTACCCTCTCCATTTCTCCTATAAATACCTTCACTCAAAGGCAAAAGGAACGCCAATGCAGATTAGGATTTTAGACTAGTTTTTTCATTTTGTAGTTTAGTTTTACTTTTATGTAACTTGTATGTAACTTAGGGTAGAGAAAGATTCATGTAAGTAAGAGAGAGGGGCTGATGTTGAGAGTGACACCGACGATGTACCCTACTCCTTTCTTTCATTGTCTCAGCAAGTAATAAAGGTAAATGCTTTGTTTGTTTTTCTATTCTGCTTTACTTTACATTTGTTTTGCTTCTCTCTTCCTCTTCTACTTTACCTTGGTTGTTGTTGAAGTGTACAAGTGAATTCCAAAGCAAGTCTAACTAAGCTACGTGAGAGCCAGCGATAGTTCATGAAGACGTTCTCCTCTTCCAAGCTCCGCATCACTTCGTTCTTCTTATGCTTGACGATATAATGTGCACGGGAACCGAGCTCGAGTTTATGATCTATGCGTTGAACGCCTCCGAAGCAAAAAGGTAGAACTTGCAAAAAGGTTTCCAAGTAAGTCATCAATCAACCTAGGTAAGTATCTCTTTATTTCTTTTCTTTTCTTTCTTAGTTTAGATCACCAACCACTTCTTCCAAATCGTTTTCATTCTTCTCCACTTCATTGTACATAGTCGCTTTTCATCGTTTTCTGATTTTCCACCTTCTTCATCCCTCGTTTCTTCTTAACTTTAACCTTTAACTTTCTTTTTCTTTTTCTTAACTTTAAATTAGGGAAGAACTCTCGTTTGGTTTTTATAACGATTTCAATAAAACTGTAAACGCTTCCATCGCAAAACCCTCCTTGTGGATCACGACCCGCATAGCCACTTGCTATAGCGGAAGAATTGAGCACTTGCACATATTTGTTTTAAGTTCTGTAATCTCGTATTTTTTGTGCAGGTTTAGCCTCATCAGAAAACTTGGCATTTTGACTCAAATAAAATCCCATAAAATCTCTAAAAATCTACAAAAATAGTTTCAGTATTATACTTTGATATACAAACATGTTTGAGTAAAATCAAGACATGTTACAACCATTTTGAACTATTTTTGTAACTTAAATTTTTGACATAAAACAAAAACCGTATTTTCCAAATAGATTTTTTCAAAACTTCTCCAATACAAACAAGATATTTTAAACACTTTTAAAGCATAGAGTGTATGGATATGATCCACTACACATACATGATGAAATATCTATGTTTTTTACAATAAGCACTAAAATAAGTTTGGTTAAAGACATGTATACTTTGAAATCCAAACCAAACCGGTATTTTTTCCAAATGAAAAGTCTTTTCCAAAATGAAAATTCTTTTATGAAAACACATCTAAATCTTGTGTGTGAGTGTATATGGTATACTTGAGCAATCCACCAACTATTCTATCCTTTACATTTTATCTAAGAACAAATCTTAACAAAAACAAACCTAGACACAAGTCTTCTCTTGAAGTCTTCACTTGAAGTCTTCTTCTCCTTCTTGACTTGGTCCAAATATGATCCAAAGAGCTAGACTCCTCTTGAGTACTTGATGTGGTCTTGATGCATAGGCTCTTGATCAAACCGTGCTAGCTCCAAAACTTGACTTTAAATCCTTTGTTGAAGCTAAACACCAACTAAGATCTTGATCACAATCTGAGACTAATTAGACACAAGATCATTAGTACTATAATACATAAGTTAATCATCATCAAAACTAGAGTGATGGGCCTTTGGGCAACACATACATACTAATATATACATACTAATATGTATAGTATAATGTTAGTATAGGTATCTTTACATGAATACTTACTTTCACATCACCTCCCTAAAGCATTCAAGTGTTAAGAAAAAAAGGTGATTATTTAAGGCAAGTGTTACATTCTACCCTCCTTATAGAAGTTTCGTCCTCGAAACTCAACGTACCTTGAAATAAATGTGGATAATTCTTCCGCATCTCCTCTTCCAGTTCCCAAGTTGCTTCTTCTATATGTTGATTCCTCCATAAAACCTTGACCAAGGAAATAATTTTTGCTTCTCAATTGTTCTCCTTGCGATCTAAGATTTGCACTGGCTCTTCTGTGTATGACATATCTTTTTGTATTTGCAGAGGTCCATAGGAGATTATGTGGTCAGGATCAGGTACATACTTTCTTAATGAGAGACATAAAATACATTGTGCATCCTCTCCAAAACAGGAGGTAAGGCTAAACGATAAGCACCGGTCCAATTTTATCCAATATTTTAAATGGTCCAACATATCTAGGAGCTAATTTGTTCTTATTGCCGCGCGTCTCACTCCCTTCATTGGAGATACTTTCAGGAAACTTTATCTCCTACCTCAAATTCCAGTGGTCTGCGGCGATTGTCTGCAGAAGCTTTCTGCCTGCTTTGGGCTGCTTTCATCCTTTCCTTAATCAACTTGATCTTATCAATGGCTTCTTGAATTATGTCAGGACCGAATATCCTTCTATCTCCAACTTTCTCCCAACAGATCGGTGATCTACATTTTCTACCATATAATGCTTCAAACGGAGGCATACCAATGGTGGACTGATAACTATTATTATAAGCAAACTCCACTAAGGGTAAATAGTTATCCCAACTTCCTCCAAAATCTAATACACAAGTCCTCAACATATCTTCCAATATTTAAATGGTCTTCTCTGACTGTCCATCTGTTTGGGGGTGCTGTTGTACTGAGTTGCAACTTAGTACTCATGGCTTCGGACAGGCTTCTCCAAAATCTAGATTGAAATCTAGGATCTCGATCTGATACAATAGACTCAGGCACTCCATGTAGTTTAACTATTTCTCGAATATATACTTGAGCCAGTCTTTCCATAGAATAATTGATCCGGATAGGCAGAAAGTGGGCAGATTTAGTATGTCTGTCTACCACTACCCAGACTGTATCTAGTCCTTGGGATGTCCGAGGAAGTCCAGTAACAAAGTTCATGGCAATGTGACACCATTTCCATTCAGGAATTGGTAATGGTACCAGCAATCCTGGGGGCTTCTTATGTTCTGCTTTCACTTGCTGACAGACTAAACACTTGTGGACATTTTTGTGCTCCTGCATTTTTGTGACGCAGATTCTGATACATTTTTGTGCTCCCCGGATGAGCTGTATACGGTGTGCAATGAGCCCCTGCATTATTTCTTCCCTAATCTCTGCTACATCCGGCACACATAGTCTGCGTCCGAATCTCATATATCATCTTCAATTTGAAACTCCTTGAGTTCTCCTTCTTGTACTTTCTTCATAATTTTTCTTATTTGAGCATCTCTTTGTTGGGCCTCCTTGATTTTGTCAAATAGATCAAATTGAATACTTACTTGATTCATTGATACCTAGCATTGGACGGATCAATGACTCGCACCTCTACTTGCATTCCTCTAGATCCCTTAATAATCTTGTTTGCGAGTTATCAGAGTGGCCACTGTGCCTCCTGATTTCTGACTCAAGGCGTCAGCCACCACATTGGCCTTTTCAGGGTGATATTGGATGTAATATCATAATCTTTCATTAGTTCTAGCCATCTCCTCTGCCGCATATTCAGTTCTTTTTGTGTAAAAATATACTTCAAACTTTATGGTCATAAAGATTTCACAAGACATTCCATACAATAATGTCGCCAGATTTTTAGAGCAAAAATCACAGCGGCTAATTCCAAATCATGAGTGGGGTAATTTCTTTCATGAGTTTTCAATTGTCGGGATGCATAGGCAATAACTCTCCCATATTGCATTAACACACATTCCAGTCCTAATTTTGACGCATCACTATAGATGGCAAATCCTTCAGTTCCCGAAGATACAATTAGAACAGGAGCAGATGTTAGCTTAGTTTTAACCTCCAGGAAGCTCTTATCTTATTCTTCTCCCCATACAAACTTCTTATTCCTTTCTAGTTAGTTTTGTTATGGTGCCACAATTAGAGAGAATTCTTCTACAAATCTTCTGTAATATCCACCTAACCCCAAGAAACTTCGAACTTCAGCAACATTTGTGGGTCTAGGCCAGTCTTTGACTACTTCAATTTTCATTGGATCTACTGATATTCCCTCCTTGGATATAATATGGCCAAGAAGCCCTACTTGTTCCAACCAAAATTCACATTTCTTCAATTTAGTATAAAGTTCTTTCTCCCTCAAGATTTGAAGGACAATTTTAAGATGGTTCTCATGATCTTCCCTGTTTTTCGAATAGATCAAATATCATCGATAAATACCACCACAAACTGATCAAGATATGGTTGGAACACTCGATTCATTAGGTCCATAAATGCTGCTGGGGCATTAGTAAGTCCAAAAGGCATGACTAGGAATTCAAAATGTCCGTATCTTGTCCTAAAACTCGATTTAGACAAATCTTCTGGCTTGACCTTTAACTGATGATACCCCGACCTAAGGTCTATCTTGGAAATACACAAGACCCTTGTAGTTGATCAAATAAGTCATCAATCTGAGGAAGCGGGTACCTATTTTAGATAATGGCCTTATTAATTCCCGATAGTCACACATATCTCATACTCTCATCCTTCTTCTTAACAAATAGTACTGGTGCTCCCCAGGGAGATACACTTGGTCGGATGAAGCTTTATCTAATAATTCCTGTAGTTGAGTTTTAAGTTCCTTCATTTCTACAGGGACCATACGATATGGTGCCTTTGAAATTGGGGCAGTACCGGTATCACATCAATTGCAAATTCTACATCCTGACTGGGGGGCAAGCCTGGTAAATCTTCCGAGAATACATCAGAAAACTCATTCACAATTGGGATAGTCTCAATTTTGATATCAGTTCTAGTGGTATCCAAACTGAAGCCAGAAATCCTTGACATCCCTGCCTCATTAACTTGGCGGTTTTAATGGCCGATATGTAGGGTATATCATGACTAACTTTTACTCCTTCAAAATGAACTCTGGAACTCCTTCATTTTAAAGATGATCCTCTTCCTATTACAATCCACATGTGCACCACAAGCAGACACCAGTCCATTTCTAATATTGCATCAAACTCCATCTCGCCCAGCTTAATCAAATCAATAGATGTTTTCATCTCTCCAATCATCACTTCACAGTTCACATATCTAGTGCTAGCTATTATCTTTACCCCTATGGGTGTGGATACAACCAACTGAAATCCTAGGGGTTCTGATACTTGATTTAATTTATAAGCAAAAGTACTAGATATGAATGAATGAGTAACTCCAGGATCAACAATGCATGAGCAATATGTCCTGATATGGAGATCATACCTTCTACTACTGCATTCGAGGTCATTGCTTCTCTATGGGTCAATGCAAAAGTTCTTCCTTGAACCTGTGACTGTTGGACGGATGATTGAGTTGCAGCAGGTCGTGGAGCATTACTGGGCGGCATAAAATTATGGTTGGTCCCCTAGGAGGGTTCATTCTCATAACTGGCCTCCTACTTCCCCTACTCTGCCCTTGGCTTCCGCGCCTCGCCGGGCAATTTTTCTTTAAATTCCCCATTCCTCCACAATTATAGCAAGCCCTATCTTATAGGCAGTCTCCAAAATGGTTTGTTCTACACTTCTGGCACCAAGGGGCCTCCGAGATTCTGAGGTGGGACACAGAGGTAGCCTGTGCTTTTGAAGAAGTGTCTCTGTTCTTCAACCATGTTCCTCTGTCTCTGGCTCATCCTCCTCTTTGAAAGAGTGACATTAAACCCAAATCCTTTAGTTCTGGTGGATCCTGATGCCACTGACATTGATGGTCCTTGATATCGGGGGCGCTTTGAGTTGGGAAATTCCTTCACTCAATCTTCATGACCTTCTTGCATATCTATTTCTACCTCCAAGGCTCTTTCCACAGCTTGGAGATAATTCTTCAGTTGTAGAGGAATCAATCTGTCTCGAATTTCTGATTTCAGGCCCTTCACGAACTTTTGTCCTCTCTGCCTCACTCTTCACCAAGGCATCGCATATCTGGATAATTGGGTAAACCTCTGGTCATATTGGGACACATTCATCTGGCCTTGTCGTAATTCCAAAATTCTGACGCCATCTTTTCTCTGGCCGTCTCTGGAATATATTTTTCAGTGAATTTATTCACTAAAAATTCCCAGGTGATTGGTTCTCTTGTGCTTTTCACACTACTTTTTACT
>JAVJIF010023534.1:0-83561 GCA_038442645.1 Agave tequilana
TTGTTGTGATACAATAGCTTCGCTTGTGCGAGCGAGGCTAACAGGAGGCTTTGCTGCCCTTGATTCAGGGTGACGGTATGATTGCCGTCGTGACTTCATGGCTGGCAGCATCGTCAGGGCAGATGGGCATCTTACCCTTTTCTTCGCGGGGAGAGCCCAGTCTCGGCATGACTACTCCGGGAGCTTTGGTTGAAGACTCCTGTTTAGGCTTCCATTATCAGCCTTGACAGGGGACGCCTAGGTTCGCAAGGAACCTGAATAGCCCCAAGCGGGGTGTGGGGTGCTGGCAAGATTCTGCCTCTGGTTTCTGATTTGAAACCTTGGTCATGAAGACCTTCCTGTGCTTCCGTGCTCGAAGCGTCAGGCCACCCCCAGAGAGGACTTCTTCAAATCTTCCTTGATCGATCTGGATAACCAGGTTCTCAAAAGTGCAGGATCTGGGCTGCGGGCATGTTTCCTTGTTGCGCCAGAGAACTGCGGCAGATTCGCAGAGGACCTTTTCCGTCTCCGCAGGACTTTGCTTGAAGATTTAGCCAAGAGAAGATCTGGCTGCACCGGCTTTTCTGAATTCAGAGATAGACTCGAAGGTCTTTCGTCGCATTGCGACACTTGATTCTCAGCAGAGGAGAATACAATCCCCAGCGGAGTCGCCATCTTGTTTTCCATTATGTTTGCAAAGGAGGGAAAACTTACAAATAAAAGTTTGAGGAGCTAAATTACAAGTATTCTCAAAAGATTACAAGTAGATCTCCTCAGAGATTCTGGGAAAATGTGCCGATAGGAGTCTGGTCAGCGCGCGGACCACTTTGTCCCTTGACGATGCGAGCGATGAGATTCCTTCTCGCCTGGTTCGGGGAATCAGAGAACAGAAGGTTGGTAGAACCCTCTTGCTGCTTCTCAAAATCGCCTTCGATAAGGAATTCCTTCTCGCCTGGTTCCGGAGATTCCTTGAGAGGAAGGACGACGTTAGGGTATCAACACCCTGGTTAGAGAAAGCAATTCTCTAAAAGGTCTCTGAATTCGGAGCGCGCGGTGCGTCGTGAAAAAGCCTCTGCTTGTGAGTCTTCTCTCTTTTTTTTATCGATCGATCTCCCTATGCCTTCCTCCCTCTCTCTCATTGTACCCCTGGCGGCTATTTATAAGGAAAGCAAGGGTATAATCGTCCCCTTTGAAGATATGGAAACAGATTGAACCGAATCTGTTTGAATCTGGAAAGTAGCCTTACTGCGAGGCTAGGATAGCTTCTGCGGAGCTAGAAAATGGCAAGTCAGTTGATCTGTTTTGATTACTTTCCATATTATTGGGGGATTCTCCTTGATCCTCTTACTCGTTTCAAGAGAGTCAAGAGATTGCGGCAATCACCTGCCATATTTGAATCCCGATTGGATTTGATTAGATTGAATCCGATCTCATCAGGAGATTTTGATTGGTCAAAGGTTGACCATAGCAGGCTGATAGCGGAGCTGCCCCTTTGAAGCTCATAGCGGAGCTAGAGGCAATTCCTAGCGAAGTCGAAAAGAGGCTTTTCGGCGAAGCTATCAGTCAGCTTCCTGGCGATGCTCTGGATGATGCTAGCCTTTCAAACGAGGCTATCCCCTTGGGCTAATGTAATGCTAAATGCTAGCATTTTTGACCTGCTGAGGTCTGTTTAGAAACAATCCGGGTTCACTGTTCTGCTTGCTGGATCAGTGGAGTCCAAACCGCTTCTTTGTCCCTTGGAGGGGGCGCGAAAACTGGTCTTCAGCTCGTCTGTCCCTTGTCTTTTGTAAATGTCAACAAGTTTAGACATCGTTCGGACAATGAGAATCTTGTCTTTTTTAAGTGTCAACAATCACATTTCTAGGTTAAACACAAAGGAAATGGTGAAAGGTATTCCTTGCTTGAATTTTGAAAAGGACCGAGTTTGTGACGCATGTCAATTTGGGAAACAAACTAAGTCTTCTTTCAAGTCAATAAGGATATCATGACATCACGTCCTTGGAGTTAATCCGATGGATCTTTTTGGCCCTACACAAACCAAAGTCTAAGTGGGAATAGATTTGCTTATGTTTGGTGATGACTTTTCAAGGTTTACTTGGGTTTTCTTTCTTGAACACAAAACCAAGCATTTTCGTATTTCCAAACTTTTAAGAAAAGAGTTGAAAAAGAAAAAGATGTTTCGATTTTGAGAATAAGAAGTGATAGAGGAGGTGAATTCATTAACCAACCCTTTACCACTTTTTGTGATGAACATGGAATAAAGCATGAACTATCTTGTCCTAGAACTCCACAACAAAATGGAGTAGTTGAACGGAAAAATAGAACATTACAGAGATGGCTAGGACAATGCTAAGTGAATATGTCTACCACATTATTTGGGGCCGAGGCCGTTAATACATCATGCTATATCAAATCGTGTTTTCTTATGTAAAAATACTACTAAAACTTCTTTTGAAATGTACTTTTAGAAAACCAAATGTTTCTTATTTCAAGTTTTTGGATGCAAATTTTTGTTTTAAATACAAAAGATAATTTAGGAAAGTTTGATGCTAGATCTTATGAAGCTATTTTTGTAGGTTACTCCAACACTAGTAAGGCTTATAGAGTTTTCATTAGATCATCATGACTATTGAAGAGTCTATTCATGTTAAGTTTGAGGAATCTAACAAGTTTGTAAGAATGTTGTAGAAATAGATGCATTGGATGAAGGTTGGAGAAAGTGACCTTGGAGGATGCTTCTACTATGGGAGACAAACCAAGGATGATGAAGGAAGCGAAGCTAAGGTGGAAGAGGCACAAGGAATAAAAATCAAACACATGAGTGGAGCCTACTCAACCACTACCAAAGGATTGGAGATACAATCACATCATCCCAAGGACCTCGTCATAGGTGAAGTATCAAAAGGGGTAACTTCTCGCTCTAGACTTCATGACTATTGTGGTAACTATCATTTCTCATATTGAACCAAAAATGTCCTCGAAGCCGAGGCCGATTCATATTGGTTGCTAGCCATGCAAGAGGAGCTCATCAATTGAGCGCAACCAAGTTTGGCACCTTGTTCCTAGGCCCCACGATAGACCAACAATGGTACTAAGGGATCTTTAAGAACAAGTTGGATGAATCGGGTAATGTAGTTAGAACAAGGCTAGGTTAGTTGCCCAAGGTTACACTCAAATCGAAGGGATCGATTTTGAAGAAACCTTTGCACCCGTAGCACGGCTTGAAGCCATACGGATGACACTAGCATTTGCCTCATATAAAGATTTCAAATTATTTCAAATGGATGTTAAAAGTGCTTTTCTAAATGGATTTATTGAAGAGGAGGTGTACGTTGAACAAACCCCCGGGTTTGTTGATCCTACACATCCGGATTTGTTTTTAAATTAGATAAAGCTCTTTATGGTTTAAAACAAGCCCCTAGGGCTTGGTATGAAAGACTTTCTTCATTTTTGATTTCAAATGGTTTTAAGAAAGGTAAAATTGACACAACTTTGTTTACAAAACATGTAGAAAAGGATATTCTTATTGTGCAAATTTATGTGGATGATATTATTTTTGGTTCTACTAATGAATCTCTTTGCAAAGCTTTTGAGTCATGCATGAAGGATGAATTTGAAATGTCTATGATGGGGGAGCTCAACTATTTCCTTGGACTCCAATCAAGCAAAGGAAGGATGGGATCTTCATCAATCAAGCCAAGTACACAAAGGAACTAATCAAAAGTTTGGGCTTGAAGGATCGAAAGTAAGCAAAACTCCCATGGCAACAACTACAAAGCTTGACAAGGATGAACAAGGTAAAAGTGTAGACATTAAATTATATCGTAGCATGATTGGTAGTTTGCTTTATTTGACGGCTAGTAGGCCGGATATTATGTTTTCCGTTTGTCTTTGTGCACGTTTTCAATCTTGTCCTAAAGAATCTCACATAATTGCGGTTAAACGCATAATTAGATACCTTAAGGGCACCATTGAAATGGGTTTGTGGTATCCTAAAACCGGATTATTTGAAATGAAGAGTTTTTCGGATGCCGACTATGCGGGTTGTAGGGTAGATAGGAAGAGCACAAGTGGAACATGTCAATTCTTAGGTAATTGTCTTGTATCTTGGTCTTCCAAAAAGCAAAATTCGGTAGCCCTATCAACCGCCGAGGCGGAGTATGTTGCAGCCGGAGCTTGTTGTGCACAAGTTCTTTGGATGAAACATACTCTCCTTGACTATGATTTACACTTTGATCATGTTAAAATATTTTGTGATAATACTAGTACTATTCACATGACAAAGAATGCAAATCAACATAGTAAAACCAAACACATTGACATTAGATATCACTTTCTTAGAGATATTATGAGAAAGGTGATATTGATATTGACTATGTTTCTACCGATTTTCAACTTGCCGATATTTTTACTAAGCCTCTAGATTATGCTAGATTTTCATTTATTTGTGGTGAGTTGAATGTTTGCATGATAGATTCTTAAAATATTTCTATTTGGTGTTTTGTTTTGTTTTAACCCTTTTTAATGTATGACAAAAAGGGGGAGAACAAGTTTGTTGATTTAAAAGTTTAAGTGTTTATTGAAAAAGAAATAAGTTTGCTTAAGTTTAAGTGTTATTGAAAAAGAAATAAGTTTGCTTATAGTTTGAGTTTAGTTTATTTACTATAAGTTTAAAGAGAAAAAGTATAAGTTTAATTGGTATTAAGTTTGATTTCAATTGGTATTAGAGCTTTTGACAAAAATATGGGTTTTTCAATGCTTCATGTATCTCACTAATAGTTATTTTTTTACATAGCATTGTTTGAGGGGGAGCTTTCCAAGCTCTTCTTTCTTTAATTGTTTAAATAACTTATATGTTTTGTCATCATCAAAAAGGGGGAGATTGTTGGCCCAAGGTTACAATCACCCATGATTAGTGTATTTTGATGATTACAAAACATTTAGTTATTTGTACTAATAATATTTGTTGTTTAAGTGTGTTTCAGGTTTTTATTCATTTAGAAGTCTTCTCTCACAAATACAAGGATTTGGACTCAAGTCAACTCAATTGGGCTCAAGGAACAAGTGTTGAAGATCATATGAAGAAGCCTATTGAAGATCTTGAAGTCCTTAGAATCTTTGTAAGAATAGAATGTTAAAGTTTGAGTCTTGGTTATTTGGCTCTAGGATACACACACACACACAAAATTTGGTTTTGATAAAATTTGGTCTTGTTTTCATTTTCAAATTTGGTTTCATGCTTAGTAGAGATTTACATGAACCTAAGTTTTATAAAATAAATATCTTGTCTAGATCATGTATACATACTCCTACTAACATGTACTCTAGTTTGTTTAAACCTAAAACAATTTTTCAAATTTTTCCAAGTTCAAAATCCTGCAGTTTTTCCCATTTCAGGCTGACCGGCCGACCGGCCCGGTCGACCGGCACCATAGCCTGGACGTGCACGTCTGTGCACGTCCGTCGGTCGACCGCACCGGTCGACCGACAAGAGCACACTGCTCTCTGGTTTTTCTGAGTCGACCGGACCGGTCGACCGGAAGAAGGAAACTGTGTTTCCTCTTTGGGACGGTCGACCGGACCGGTCGACCGAGAGCCAACGGCTCTTTGCAGCTGGGCTGGCGGTCGACCGGACCGGTCGACCGCCAGGCCTGCAACAATCCAACGGCTCTTTCCTCTTTGGGCTATTCTGAAAAACTGTTTTTCTTTCTGCTTTAACAGATTTTTGGAGAGTTGTTGGGGAGCTTTTGCAGGTCAAATTAGGTGTAAAGAAATTATTTTTAACCTATTTTCTAACCTATAAATAGAGGAGAAGTCTCTCTTGCATATTACCTAGAAAAATCCTCAGTTTGTGTTGTTTTCAAAAGAGAAAAGAAAAGAGTTTAAAGCCTTCATTCCAATTCTTTTAAAGTTTGTTTTCAGTGTGTTTGATTGTCTATATCACTCTACAACTGAAGTTTTCTCACCACACTTCATAGAGCCAAAAATCCTATACTCATTCTATAGTGAAGTTGTAATAGAAGTGAGAGTGTTTGTAAAAGAGTTTGAGAAAAAGTGTAGTGATCTTGTTGTGATCACTTTGTTCTTGTAATCCTTTCCTTGTGGAGCAACCTCTTCGGTAGAGGTCCTTTGTACTCGGTGGAGCTCGGTGCTCGGTCTTCGGTAGACCAAATTGTAAAGGCGTCCTCGGTGGATAGTGGAAACCCTTCACGGAGGTGAAGGCGGGGAGTAGAGCGGTGGCTCGAACCTCGAAACAAATATTTGTGTTTGCGATTGCCTTTGCGTCCAACTCTTGCTTTAAATTCCTCTAATAATTTTATTGCTCCTTATTACTTGCTTGTGATCTTGTAGCTTCCTTGTGTTTTTATTCAAGCTTGTAATTCTTGTGATATATTGTGTGCATCTCATTTCTCATCATCATACTTTGCCTTGATCGATCATATCTCAATACAACAAGGTTGCATTGCGCACCTCTAACCCATATCTAAGGGGAATTGGGAGGAAGGAGTTCAGAACCTCGCAAGGGTATTCGGCTCTTAGTCTTGTTTTTGAGAGATCGTTGCATCATTCATCATACTTAGTTCAAAAAGATCATTAGATTAGCAATTACACCTATTCACCCCCCTCTAGGTGTTTTTTTCAATATAGATTCATGTTAAGTATATCTCACATTGAGGAGCTTGACCTCTCTTCTTTACGTGATACACGTATGTAGAAGGAGCTTAACATTTTCGCTTATACATTATATATTATACTTTATGTGGGTTAGGGTCTAGTCATCCCTTCTCCATGTAATGCATGCAGGGGGAGCTAACTTAACGTCTCTCCTCTTCATGAATGTATATTGCATATACATCTTTATTGTTTGATTGTCTTCACTCCTTTGTTGATAAATTGATAAAAAATGGGAGAAGAATTTAGAGAGTTTATATATGTATGCTTAATATTGATATTTATGCATATATTTTTTGTTTTGTTTATGCACTTTATTGAATATTTTTATTGTTTATTGCTATGCATGAGTTTAGGAGGAGCTTCTATGAAGCTTATCTTTAATCCATGCATATATAACTCCATGAGTTTTATTATCATCAAAAAGGAAGAGATTGTTGGCCCAAAGGCCCATCACTCTAGTTTTGATGATGATTAACTCATGTAGCTATAGTATTAATAATCTTGTGCTTATTTAGTTTCAAATATTTAATAAAGATCTTAGTTGGTGTTTAGCTTCAACGAAAGATCCGAAATCAAGTTTTGAAGTTAGTACGTGTTGATTCAAGAGCTCGCGCTTCAGGATCGCATCAAGTACTCAAGAGAAATCTAGCTCATTGGATCAAGATTTGGACCAAGTCAAGAAGGAGAAGGAGAAGAAGATTTTTAAGAGAAAATTTTCAAGACATGAGTCAATTTGTAAGTGTTAAAATTTTATGTTTTAGATAAAATGTAAATGATAGATTAGTTGTGGATTGCTCAAGTTCATACACACACACAAATTTATATGTATTTTCATAAAATAGTTTTAGTTTTAGAAAATACCGTTTTTATTTTGAGCTTCAAAGTATACATCCTTATGCTTCATGATTAGATTTATCAAAACAAGTTTATATGGTTTATATGTGTTTTGAATTTCATCCATACACATTGTTGGTTCAAACGTTGGAAAAAACTTATTTGATGTTTCTATATCATGTGTTTAAGTTTTGTATTTAACAAAATTTATTTTAGATCTTATTGTCAAAAACATAGATATTTCAACTTACATGTGTATTGGATCATATACATACACACTAAGCTTCAAAAGTGTTTAAAATATCTTGTTGTTGTATTTGAAGAAGTTTTAGAAAAATCATTTTTCAAATTGAAGATTGTTTTGAAAAATACAGATTTTTGTTTAAGGCTAAATTTCTATATCACAAAAATGGTTCAAAAAATTTGTAATATGTGTTAATTTTTTATCACACATATTTGTACTTCAAAGTATTTCAATGAACTTATTTTTATAGATTTATGTGATTTTATGAGATTTTATAGAAGTTTATGAGACCAAGTTTGAATCCCTTATTTTACCTGACCTGGCCTTCTGGTAGTCGACCGACGGTCCACCGAGACAGAAGTCGGTCGACCGGGCGGTCGACCGATGTGCACAAAAACATGCATAATCCTTGGCTTGAAGACCGGTCAATTGGGCAGTCAACCGATCCAGAGAGTTTACTCTTTGATCTAGCCCCGGTCAACCGGGCGGTCGACGGCCAGAGATCTTTGCTCTCTGGATCTTGCCTCGATCGACCGACCGATCGATCGACAGGTCAAGACTAGTGGCTAGTTTTTGATCCCTTATAAAAAGGGTTCACTTGGTCAGTTTTTCACAATATTTGAAGAGGGTTTTTGAGCCAGTTTTTCTCACCTTTCTCAGAAATTTTCGAACAAGTTTTAGAGCTTAAATTCTATATAAAAAAGACTGTTTACAAGAGTGATTCTCTTGTGTTTTTCAAAAAGAATTTCTTGAGTTTTTCCTCCACAAATTTATCCTAGTTTTTCTCACAAAAGCTGAGTTTTTCATTGCCATATCTATCCTATAGGAGCTTTGTTGTGAGAGTATTTTTGGTGATCAAAGTATAGAGATCACCAAGTATTCATCCTTGTATTTGAGAAGGCGAACTTGCGGGTTCGTGGTGTGACGAGTTCTTGTGGGAGTTCGGTGTAGAGGTGCGGCCTCGGCAAGCTAGTGTGCTTGCGTGTATTGTTCTTGAGGGAACAAGTGAGGGACTTGCGGGTCCAAGAGTTCTTGAGGGAGCTTGTTGTAGGTGTTGCGGCACCGAGTGATCTTATGGATTGTTATAGTGAAAATCGTTCATAATGGTGATGGCGGGGACGTAGAGCAAGTGTGCTTGAACCACGAAATAATTCTCTGGTTGTTCGCGATTGCTCATCTCTCTATCTCACTTGTGTTTATATATCTTACATACTTATATTATTTATCTCTTCATATACTTGATATACTTGTACTTAATTGATATATGCTTGGGATTGTGTTCTCACACTTGTATTCAACAAGAAAGCCATAGTGGCATCTCAACTCTTAATTCAGAGGAATCTTGAGGAGATAGTCCAGAGCCCTTCATCAAGAATTCGGCTACACTCTTTAGTTCTTTGTGTGTTAGCTTAATAGCATTAGTTTTCATAAATAGTTTTTATTCCGCATTAGTTTACATTAAATTAGCTAGTATACCTATTCACCCCCTAGGTGTATTTCAATATCCACATAATTAAACACCAACCATGCATATAAACAGAAAGATAGGGAAAGAGGGAAAAGGGGACTCACGCACGAATAGGAGAAGGCTCCGACACGGCGAAAGAGCTGGGCACGGCCTGAGACGCGGGGTGTGGGGAGTTTGCTCTTGCGGAAAGGAGTGCAGATGGGTGGAGGAGGAGATGAGGCACTACCATGGACATGGATGTACATCAAGGGGGAGGGAAGCTCGGCTGTACAAGGGAGGTGGGGATGGACCTCGGTTGCACTGATGGGCTGCCCTCGGCAGTGGGTTGTTTCAAGGAGAGACAAGCAACGGGGTTGCCGAGTTGGGGGTTTGTAGGGTGACGGAGATGGAGAAGAGTGGTGTACTCAAGGCCGCGTGCGTGGCTATGGAGGAATTATGGGGAGATAGGAGGGGAGGGGGGAGAGAGTACGGTGAGTGGGGGCGTGAGATAGTGGAGGAGAGAGTGGGTGATGTGAAAGAGAGAGTTGGGAGAATATGGGCACACCGGTGAATATGGGGAAGAAGTGGAAAGCATTTATGATGTTTAAATATATTTGTTCATCCTGGTGGTTAAGGCTTTTGGCATTACGATGGGTTGTGGGGGAGTTCGACGATTGGCGATAACACTAAAACATGTTTTTATATCCCTTTTTTTTATGAAAGCCCTGAAAAGAAAGAATTAGGGTGGGCTCATTTGGGCTCTAAAGAAAATGGAGGATAAAATGAGAGAAAGAAAGTAAAGGAGAAGAGGAGTATGGGCTTTCTAGTTTGGGCTTGGGAATTGGAAAAAATAAAATAAGAATAATACCAATTACACATTAATAATAATATTTAAATTAGTTAATAATGATAATTATAATTATGATGTATAAAATATAATACATACCATACTTATAAGTACACATATACTTGTGTAAATGATCCTATTTAATATGTACACATATGTTTTAATGTTTAAAATCAATAATATGTATTCACATATTATGAAATTTATTAATCCATAATAATGATGAATAGTAAGCTCAAGTAAATATTTAAAATTAAATCCTGTATTATCAGATACAATATTGACATACGTACATATAGAACTGAGGGTTACAGAGTCAGTTTGGAGAACTCTTTTTCAATAACCTTGCCTTTATTCTCAACACTCTTACCATTAATATCCTTCTTGTGGATTGTAGACCCAAACCATTGGGCTTTATTAATTTTTTATTCGATCAAACAATGTAGGCTTATAAAAACGGTGTATAATATCCAATTAAACATGTGTAGCCTCAAATCGATCTAGACTCTAGTCCAAAAAGTATAACAATATCCCACTTGGGCTAAGCAAGTCATACTTGAAGCATATTACACATAACGTTATGGTACCAAAACTTTAACTACAAACAAAACCAACGTTTTATATCAATCTGCTCCATTAAATGTCCTACCACCGAACATGGTAGTTGTAATCTTCACATAATTAAGGTAGGATCTTTCACATCACAAGTTTCAGAACACTTAATGACATAGATCAAATATGAACATGTGACATAAAAAAGTCCTCTGATCAAATAAGACATACTTCCAACGAATTTACACTTTACGACTCTGATGAGTCTAACTTATGACTCCAACGAATCTAACTTTATGACTCTAATGAGTCTAACTGCTAAGTCAACAAACTTAAATGTGGAAAAGAAAACTGTAAGAAAAGCCGTTATTATTCAATTATCGGAATCACAAAATACATATATATATAGTGCACTAAAAAATAGTGTCTATTATATAAAACAAAGTTATCCACTCCCACTAAATAAAGATATCATCAGGACTAGGATGTTGGCCCAGAGGCCCATCACTCTAGTTTTGATGATGATTAACTCATGTAATTATAGTTTACTAATAATCTTGTGTTTAAATAGTTTCAGTAATTGACCAAGATATTAGTAAGTGATTAGCTACAATAATAGAGTTTTGGAGCCTTCACATGTTGATTCAAGAGCTCGCGCGTCAAGATTACATCTAGAACTCGGTTGGAGTCAAGCTCGTTGGATCGCGTTTGGATCGAGTCGGCTTAGAGACAAGAAGATTTCAGTTTGTGTTCAGTTTAGTATGTTTAGATCTTGTGTAAAGGTAGACAGTATTGATATGCTAAAGTTCACATACACACACAAGTTTTAAAGTTTGTTAGTTTTGGTTTCGGTTTAACCGATTTTGGATTCATGTCAAAAATATAGATATATATATATATATATATCTTATATGTATATTGGATTATATTCATATACAATATGCTTCAAAGTTGTTTCAATGTCATATTTTTGTATTTACATGAGTTTTAGAGAAAACAGTTTTCCATTTCAAAATTCAAGTTTTGGAAAATACCGATTTTTGTTTAAAGCCTAATTTCAATATCACAAAAATGGTTCAAATTGTTTAGAATATGTGTTGAATTTTAGTCACACATATTTGTATTTCAAAGATATAATAAGAACTTATTTTTATGGAATTTATGTGATTTTATGGGATTTAATTAAAATTAAAAAGACAAATTTTCAATACTCAAATCCCCAGCCAGACTGCACTGTAGGTCGACCGGGCGGTCGACCGGACCAGCAGTCGGTCGACCGTCACGGTCGACCGATGTGCACGGGATGTGCACAAAGGCTAGCCCATTCGGCCAGTCGGCCGCGCGGTCGACCGACTGAAAGCACCTAGTCTTGGGTGGGGCCCGATTGACCAGGCGGTCGACCGTTGGCTTTTGCCCAGTCGACCGGGCGGTCGAACGGAGGCACAACGATCATAAAAATGACCGTTGGCCGATCGATCGGGCTGTCGACCGGAAGGGCATTTCTGCCCTTTCCTGACTGCCAACGGGCAGATTTTTTGGAGGGTTATATATAGCCCTCTCCTTAGCTGATTTCACCAAGAATTTGAAGAGTAAATTTTTTTCATCTTTATAAGTGTCTTGGCAAGAAGTTTTCAAAGAGTTTTTGGGTTAAAAAGATTTATCTTTATTTTTATTTTCAAGGATTGGAAAATTTAAAGAAAAATAGAGTATTTGGGATATTGGTTTTGATCTTTATTTCTATCTTATTGTAGTTGTTTCCCGAGTATTTTTCTTTGTGATTTGTTTTCCAAACACCTTGTATTCTCACACTTGAGCTATCATATCTATCCTATCTATAGGATCTAGTTTTTGTGAGAAAATTGGTTTGTGGTTTAGTGAGACCACCAAGAGTTGTAAACCTTCTTTATTTGGGTTTGTTGTTATTCCTCTTGTGTAGAGGTGATTGTGGAAGTTGTGTTAGTTTCCCTCTAAGTGTAGAGGAGATTGTTGGAGTTTTGGCTTTGAGTCTTATCCCTCTAGTGTGAGGTGATTATTGTTTAGCTAAGTTCTCATCTCTCTAAGTGTAGAGGTGATTGTTATTGTGTCTTGCCTCTTGTGTAGAGGTTGTGTTTGTTGGAGAGAGGAGTTGTGTACTCCTAATTGTATTTACCCAAACTCTCAGTGGAGGTTCCCTGTGTGAGAAGTCCTGTGTGGACGTTATAGTGGAAATCCTTCTGTGTGGAGGCGAGGACGTAGAGCAGTGGCTCGAACCTCGAAACATATCTTTGTGTTGCGTTTGATCACTATCTCTTAACTCTCTCTCTCTTTTTCTCTTATATCTTGCATTGCATCATATTATTCATATCTTATATATGCTTGGTATTGTTTGTGTTCCTCACTTGTGTTGAACCAAGAGAGGTTTACATAGCACCTCAACTCTTATTTAGAGGAATTTAGAGGAGATAGTTCAGAGCCCTTCACCGGAAATTCAGCTACACTCTTTGGTTATACTAAGTGTGTTGCAATTTATTTTTAATTCCGCATCATTTATCATTAGATTAGTCATACGTCTATTTACCCTCCTCTAGGTGTACTTTCATAGGATTCCCATATGAGCAACATGCTCCAAGAACACTTTAGGTGGCGGCCCTTTACTGAATGGATATGCAATGTTAAGTATAGTACTAATACTATCAATAGACACAATGTTATTCCGAACTCTATATTTAACGACAAGAAACTTGATATCGAAGTGCCTAGAGCTTGCTAGACTCTTGTCACTTTTACAGTAGACCTCTGCAACTCTATTATCATAGTATAGTTGTAAAGGTCTTTTGACTAAATCCACCACCTGAAGTCCGAAAACAAAATTCTTGAGCCATATACCTTGGTTCGAAGCTTCATAATAAGAAAAGAATGCTGCCTCCAATTGTATGCTTGACACTTTTCTAGGAAACCGCTCCTCCTGCCATCAGGAAGATATAACCTGAAGTGGATTTCTATTATCGATATATCTAATAAAATCTGAATCTGTGTATCCAATCCGCTGCAACTGATCAGATCTCCTGCAGGTAAGCATATAGTCATTTGTCCTCTGTAGATGTCGCATTACCTTCTTGGCAGCCTTCGAGTGATCAGTCTCAAGATTGCACAGGTATCTGCTAGTTTCTCAATGACGTATGCTATGTTTGGATGGGTACAAACTTGAGCATACGCTAGTCTTTCAACTGCCGACGCATATAGAATGTCTTTCATTTACTCTTTCTGAAGATTGTTCTTGGGACATTGGAGCAGACTCAGCCTCTCTCTCCTAGTGACAGGTGTGTCACCTGGAGAGCAATTCTTCAAGCCATATCTATTTACCATCTTACCGATATAGACTTTTTGTGATAAACCTAATATTTTACGTGTCCTATCACATTGCATCTGAATGCCTATCACAAAAAAATGTCTCCAAGATCTTTCATCTCACATCTCAAATTCTTTAAGAGAAAATTCTTAGTCTCAAGTAGAAGATTTATATCGTTATTTGCTAATAGAATGTCATCCACGTAAAACATAAGAAATATAAATCTACTCCCACTAAATTTTTGGTAAATGTATTGATCAGCCACAATTTTCTTGAAACTAAAGCCAGATATTACTTGATCAAATTTCAAATACCATTGACGAGATGTTTGCTTTAGACCATAAATGAATTTTTTTAATTTGCAAATCAAATTTTGTGTACTTTTAGCTTCAAAATTATCTGGTTGCACCATATAGATTTCTTCTTTACGACAAGATATGCCTTATATCTTTGACATTGCCTATCGAAACTCGCTTGGTTTTGAACACCCATTTACAACCAATCGGTTTTTTTCCCTTTAGGCAACTCTTCTAGATTCTAAACATCATTGTCTTTCATGAATTTTAACTCATCCTTCATGACATTTGACCACTTAGAGAGGTAAATACTGAGTTTGGTCTCGTTCAAGGATGTGGGTCATCCTCTAGCCCTATGTCAAACTCATTTTTTGAAGATAAACTATATAATCATTTGCAATGTCTGATCTCCTCTCCCTAGTTAATCTCTTAAGCACTTGTGGTTGAGGATTTTTAGGTTCAACCACATTAGCAGGATCTTCTTCAGGATGAGCTGTATCTATAGCTTGTAACGGTACAACTGTATTTTCATGTTGAAGTGAAATAATTACTTCATTACTTGAAATAGTTGTCATGGGTATAACATTACGTTCTTACTCAAATGTGAAATTCTTATGTAATATACTCTCACTGTTATAAATATGCTCAATGACTTTAGTATTATCCATCTCTATTATGTTCTTAATGGAGAGACAATAAAACTTAAAGCCTCAAGACCTCTCAGAATATCCAACGAAGAAACAATTAACTATCCTAGAGTCTAGCTTCTTCCCATATGGCATTTTTAGGCCGAGCTTCAAATGGACAACCCAAAAACATGGAGATGCATAATGCTGGGAGATTTTTCAGTGCAGTGCATAACTCATATAGAATTTTAGCTATTGTTTTACTAGGTACTCTATTAAGGAGCTAGGCAGTCATCTTTAAAGCTTCACTCTATAATGACTCTGGTAGGGTATGTGAGGTATCATACTTCTAACCATATTCTTTAGTGTGTGGTCTCGTCTCTTAGCAACACTATTTTGATAAGGTGTCCCTGACATGGTGTACTGAGCTACAATATCATACTCTTTCTGAAAATTAACAAAAGATCATAGACATCTACCTGATCTGTCGTATCTGTCATAGTACTCACCACTGTGGTCAGTGAAAATACACCTAGAGGGGGTGAATAGGTGTATGGATAATCTAATGACAAATGATGCGGAATTAAAAACCACCACACTTAGTGTAACCAAAGGGTGTAGCTAAATTCTCGGTGAAGGGCTCTGGACTAACTCCTCTAAATTCCTCTAAATAAGAGTTGAGGTGCTATTTGAAGCTCTCTTAGTTCAACACAAGTATAGGCACACACAAACAATACTAAGCATATATGTATGATATGAACAATATGAAAAAATGCAAGATATAAAAGAGAGAGAATTTAGAGATAGTGGATCAATCGCAAACACTGAGATATGTTTCGAGGTTCGAGCCACTACTCTACGTCCCTGCCTTCACATAGAAGGATTTTACTAATGCGTCTACACAGGACTTCCCACACGGGGAACCTCCACTGAGGATTTGGATAATACAAACTTAGAGTACATAACTTCTCTCTCAAACAACAACAAACGCTACACAAGAGGCAAGGCACTAAGCCACACAAGATCAACCTCTTAATAGAGGGATAGATACAAAGTCAACACATTCACCTCTTCACTAAGAGGGACAAGGCACAAAGCCAAACTCCACCACAATCACCTCTACACTTAGAGGGATACCAACAAAATCAAAACTCAACCTCCACAATCACCTCTACACAAGAGGAATAACAACAAACACAAAGAAGGTTACAACTCTTGGTGATCACAAAGATCAAAAACCATTTTCCTCACAAAATAAGATCCTATAGATATGATAGATATGATAGCTCAAGTGTGAGAAAACAAGGTGTTTGAAAATCAAAATACAAAGAAATTGAAAAAATGCTAGATAAAGATAGAAATGAAGATCAAAATCAATATCCCAGATACACTATTTTTTCTTGATTTTTCAACCTTTGAAAACAAATAAAAGATAAATCTTTTAGCCCAAAAATTGAAAACTTGTTTCTAAAACACTTGTAAAGATGAGAATTTTTGCTCTTAAAT
Source organism: Agave tequilana (assembly GCA_038442645.1). Classification (NCBI taxonomy): domain Eukaryota; kingdom Viridiplantae; phylum Streptophyta; class Magnoliopsida; order Asparagales; family Asparagaceae; genus Agave; species Agave tequilana. The sequence continues at coordinate 16,335 of JAVJIF010023534.1, forward strand.
TTCTTATTGAAAACAGCCCAAGAGAGGGCTATTTATAAGCCCTCTTAAAAACTAGCCGTTACAGGCCAAAATAATAGTTGATGCTGCTGTCGGTCGACCGCCCGGTCGACCAAGGCTGGATCCAGAGAGCAGAGCTCTCTGGCCGGTCGACCGTCCGGTCAACCGGGAACAGATCCAGAGAGCAAAACTCTCTGGAAAGTCGACCGCCCGGTCGACCGGCCCTCAAGCCATTTGGCCGTACATGTTTTGCACATCGGTCGACCGTTCTGGTCGACCGACCACTGGTCCGGTCGACCGCCAGTCAGTCTGGCTGGGATTTATAGGATGGAAAAACTTATCTTTTTAATACCATTTAAATCCCACAAAAATACATAAATTTCACAAAAATAAGTTCTTGTAAGATCTTTGAATAACAAATATGTATGACCAAAATTCAACACATATTACAAACTATTTGAACTATTTTTGTGATGTTGAAATTTAGCTTAAACACAAAATCTGTATTTTTCAAAACTTAGATTTTTAAATGAAAAATCGTTTTCTCCAAAACTCATATGAATACAAAAACATGATATTGAAACAAATTTGAAGCATATTGTATATGGATAGATTTCAATATACATATAAGATATATATCTATGTTTTTGACATGAAATCCAAAAATATGTTTGTTTAAAAACAAAACTCCAAACACATGAATAGGATTATCAAAATAAGTTTTTCTAAGTAGATGAAGCATAAATGTATATAGATCAAATCTAATATACATTAAACCATGTAAACTTGTTTTGATTCTATCTATTCATGAAAACTATATATATGAAAGCCGAAACTGGTTAAACCGAAAACCAAAACCAATAAACTTTAAACTTGTGTGTGTATGTGAACTTGAGCATATCAATACTATTTACCTTTACACAAGATCTAAACAAACTAAACTAAATAACCTGAACTCTTCTTGTAGAACTCCTTCTCCAAGTCGACTCGATCCAAACACGATCTAACGAGCTTGACTCCAGCCGAGTGCTAGATGCGATCTTGACGCGCGAGCTCTTGAATCCACACGTGTTAGTTTCAAAACTCCTTTGTTGAAGCTAATCACCTACTAAGTCTTGGTCAAATATCTGAGACTAATTAAATACAAGATCATTAGTAAACTATAACTACATGAATTAATCATCATCAAAACTAGAGTGATGGGCCTTAGGGCCAACAATCTCCCCCTTTTTGATGATGACAAAACTCATGGAGTTATATATGCATGGATTAAAGTTAAGCTTCATAGAAGCTCCCCATCAACTCATGCATAGTAATAAATATAAAGATATTTAATGAAATGCATTAACCAAATAACACATATATGCATATGAGAAAATAAACATAAATAAACTGTCCAAATACTTCTCCCCTTTTTGCATAAACAAAACATATATGCATTAAATAAGAAAATAAGCATACATATATAAATCTCCAAATACTTATACATGCATTAAACTAGAAAATAAACATACATATATAAATCTCCAAATGCTTCTCCCCTTTTTGTCAATTCATCAACAAAGGGGTGAAAACAAATCAAACAATATTTAAGATACCAATTGAAAATATACAAATTTATGATAAAGTTATATATCGAAACATTATGATACCAATTTATGATACCAATTAAAAATAAACAAAATTGAAAATACAAACCAAATTTTTAGGTAAATACAACTCATTTTGCAATAAGGATACCAAATAGAGAATAATACCAATTTAAGATTATTAATACCAATATTAAAAATGTTAACATATACCAAAATAAAGTATTTTTTATCATAAAGAATGGGAGTAAGATACCAATTGAAAATAAAACCGATTGAAAGATAAAACACGAATTTTTCTCCCCCTTTATGAAATACTAATAAAAGCGATGCATAAGCTTGTATAAGATACCAATTGAAAAATAATTGACATTAAAGAGCAACTCAAGCTTAGCATGAACATAATTTGTGCTTTAAGATGTAAAGATATTGTAAGCACAATCAAAACATATATATATATATATATATATATATATATATATATATATATATATATATATATATATATATATATATATATATATATATATATATATATATATATATATATATATAAATATGTATGTATGTATGTATGTATGAAAATATAAATATCAATCGAAATTGATACTATTTTAAGTTTAAAGCATACATATATAGAAAACACAAATATGAGTATACAAATATAAAAATATCAATTGTGATGCCAATTGAAAATATAATGAGAATCAAGTGTATAACTCATACCTATCACCCTATTCATGCACATGTTTAAATAAATTTTTCAGTTTGAGCATACAATGCATGGTCGTCCATCCAACCGCCCTTGAAAGGTAGGAGTTTTCAAAAATATGAATTTGAAAAATAATTTTAGCATAACTGAAAACTCTTTCAAAATGAAGGATTACGCAACTAGTTTTATGATAATCTTGTAAAATAGTACGAAGCCCTTCAAGCAACGAATAAAACATAAATGAATCCATGAAAACATGAAAACCAAACGATCATCGATACTCAAATAGCAATAAAGCTCATACAATCTCATGAAAACAAATCATGAGTAAACACTAAACATAGAGTGTAAAAAGTCTGTAATCGACAAAATCACGAAAATAGGTCATTTAAGCTCAAATGAAATTCCTTTATGAAAAACATGAAAATCATTAAAACTAAATATACTTCAAGGCATATGTATATTTGCTCTAAATTAGAAGTATACATGCATATCCAAACACAAATGAGTCCATAATAGAATTTGCATGAAGACAACTGACTCAAGGGTATACATGTATATCCAGTAGTTTTAGACAAACTTTTCATATACATGAAACTAAACATAATTTCATGAAAAAATGGACAAAATAGAGAATACAAGTTGAAATGCAAGAATCATCAAAACTAGACTATACTAGTACATCTAAGGAGTACAAATGAGCAACATAGCACAAACATATAATAATCAAATGTGACTCATTAGTTGTACAAGTATATACACAAGTTTTAATAAAAATAACATCTAAACAAGTAATCAAAACATGAAGTGTAAAACCATAAACAAACATGATCATTATATAAATGCACGTGTTTAGAGGTTGATATACACAATAGCTAAACTAAAATGAGAACACAAAAATAATAATGCATATAAACATGAGTGTATCTCAAAGGCTATATATGCATATCAATAGTCTAATTAATATGGCATTTAACATAATAATCATGAAAAATCAAAGCATTCTAAAAATCAAAGATATGAAAGCATGTAAACTAAATTGGAGTTTAAGATAGTTACCGAAACTATTAGGGCTGATGTCTAGATCTTCAAATCATGGTGGTCCTTGTTTGACACGGAGAGGGGGTTGGCTGGTGTAACGTTTCCTGGAATCAGATGGAAAAGATTACAGCCGGCTTAATCTTCCGGTTATAAGGGAGGGGGAATATTGAATCTTGAATTCCCCTTTGTTTAGTGCTGGGTTCTTCGTGTGGCGGTGGAGAGTGAATCTTATTCTCCGTTGACCGGATGACTGTTCGGACCGTCGGGGATCTTCTCTTCGGTCGGTAGAGGGAGTAACTCAGCTCCGTCTACCAAAACTCTAGAAGAGGAGGTAGGCGAAGAGCGGCTAGTACTCAGTAAGCTCGCTGAAGGGTTCTCTCTCTCTCTGTCGATGATCTCTCTTTTACCCGATAATCGTCGTCGTCCTCTCTTGTTGTTGTTGTTCTTTTTCTTTCCATAGTGACGGGACTATTTATAGGGTTTTTAGGGGGTGATCGTGCCCCCTAAAAGTGCTCCACGATGAGGGCCAACTTCCCCGCTACATGGGCGGTGGATGGCGCCATAATCGGGGTAGTTGCAACCGAGACGTGGGTGTCGAGCCGACGCGTCTTGATGCTGAGACGCGGGCTTCGGGCCGACGCGCCTTGATGCTGAGACGCGGGCTTCGGGCCGACGCGCCTTGATGCTGAGACACGGGCTTCGGGCTGACGTGCCTTGATGCTGAGACGCGGGCTTCGGGCTGACGCGCCTTGATGCTGAGATGCGGGCTATCTCTCGCGTCTTGATTGTCACATTTAGCCTTGTGCCTGGACTTGGATCTCTGTGTTTTGGTGGCTTGTCTTGGTGATTTTTAGACAGCCTACAGAACCCCCTCCAAAGTTTTCGACATTCCGTAGTTAACTGGGACGGATTTCGAAATACTTTGGACTCTAGCTGAGTTCGCCTTCATGACTAGACTGTTGATGCTCCGGGTTTGATCTTATCTGGAGTTGGTCTTCGTGAGTGTACTGTTGAACTCTTTGAAGCCCCCAGAGTTGATCATGTTGAGTGTTTAGATGCACAGTCTAAACCTCCCCGATTGCTTTTAGTCTGTCACTGGCGCGCTTTAAGTCAGGAGTGGTTGGTCGTCTGCTTGCGTCAGTGTACTGTTGAACTGATTTTGCAGAAGCAGGAGGCCAAACGCAGGTTCTTTTTCAAAAAGCAGAGATGGTACTGTTGTAAAGGCGCGATTTGCGTCCTTTGGTAATGGAGACGCGACTGATCTTCAGAAGGCAGACGCGATATTTGGCCAGACTGGAAGGACGCGAATTTCTTAGAGAGACGCGACCTTCCGAATGCATTCATGGAGAGGCTGACGTGGCATGTCCATCGAGGAGGTGCGTTCTTTGGGCGCGAATTCTGTGCCATGTCATGATTACGCCGCCAGCTGGCCTAGGGAACCGACGAAATTTCGCCTTTTGGCGCGCGGATTTCCTGGTTCATTAAATGAACTGCTCCACGTGTCGACTGCTGACTCGTGGCGGGGTTGCAACGCATGATCTTCTCCGTTCAGAAATGATTTGGTTACACGCGTCAAGCGGCGACTCGCTGCAGCGTCTACCGGGCCACGCGCCGCGTATCTTCGCGAATCCCTGTGCCTATAAAAGGCATCAGTTGGAGAGATGCATCTTCTTCTCCGAACGCATTCGCTGAGAAAAAAGAATTTCCTTCTCTGTTCATCTTCGAACTTGTTCATCTCCTTGCTCGGATTTCTGAACATCAATGGCACCCAAGACTAAGCCAACTGCATCGTCCTCAAAGGCAACCGTCGCCGAGGCCCAGAGGGGCGGCTCCTCCTCTGCACAGGACGTCGTTCTCCCAGGTCTCCAAGGTAAAGGCCTCTTAGGCGGAAGTTTCGCCATTAAAGAAAGTTCAAAGAACTTTTAAGAACCCTTAACACGTGAGTTTCAAATCGTGTTTGATTCCCAGACGCAGTCTTTGGGATGATAACCGAGGCGCGGGTTTGGACCCTCGCGCGCTTGAGTCCTGCGCTTCAGATTCTTCACTTAGAATATTTTCTATTTGTGAAGGGTTCAGACGCGGACTTAGTTTACAGAACGCGGATTTGATCCTTGCGTTCTGTTTCATCAGCTGCTGATTTTGATGAATCTGGCACCCGAGTCCAAGTACTTCGACATCTGGGGATGTGAAAGGAAGGGGGTTACCCTCCTTAACTTCTGGCGATTATGGTAGTGGAAAGGTTAAGGTGGATAACTCCCTTCTTTTCGCACCCCAGAAGTGACATCAAGGAGAATGTTGTGGAGACGCCGATCCCATAGGTCTGGACGCGGATTTGATAATTCCTGCGTCCAGTGCCTCTTCTGCGTGGATGCGCAGGTCTGGACGCGGATTTTATAACTCCTGCGTCCAGTGTCTCTTCTGCGTTGATGCGCAGGTCTGGACGCGGATTTTATAACTCCTGCGTCCAGTGTATCTTCTGCGTTGATGCGCAGGTCTGGACGCGGATTTTATAACTCCTGCGTCCAGTGTCTCTTCTGCGTTGATGCGCAGGTCTGGACGCGGATTTTATAACTCCTGCGTCCAGTCTCTTCTGCGTTCGGATTATGAACACTTAGTATTTTTTTCTATACTTTTGATAGAGTATCTAACTAAGTGTCCTTTTCTTTTTGCAGCGCCACGCTCTGCTACTTCACTCGCCAAGAAGTGCCACTTTGGTCATGTAGGTGGTGCTGACCGGGATTTGACTTTTGTATTGCAAAGGACTGTTCCTGTGACTGCTGACAAATCACCGGATCGCAGAGAGAGGCTCTCAAATGTTGACATGAGAACTCTTCGGGTGTTTATGACTGATGCAGCATTCGCAACAGATGCTGGCATCAAGCTGGAGAAGCCTGCCTTCTTCTTCGGAGATCGTATCCACGAGGGCGGCCATAGCGTATATGACGGGACTTACAAATGGCTCCGTCAAATAAAGGGTGGAAGATTCTTTCTTCCAGACATGGAGAGGATGTTCCCGCTGTCCTACTTCCAGCATATGTCCGTCCCTCGGAAGATGGAATGGGACCTTGCTCGATATGTTCCCGAGGTCACTCTCGGTGATTTGGGCTCCCACAAAGTATACCGTCATGATAGCCATGACAGGTCAGTTATCGGCCTTTTCCCGGGATCGCGCAGGACTGAGGTTCCAGCTGGGGAGATACCACAACTTGGCACTACCTTCCTCAACGCCTTCATGGAGGCGGAGGGTGACTACCCAGTTGGGTTCTGTGCGCCGGGGTGGGTCCGTTCCACGGAGAACTATTGGTGGGGCAGGATGGTCGGCTTTGTCCTTACCGAGCTCGGGGGCCTGCTAAAGCGCGTGGGACTATACTCGGCAGTCAGGGCCGTGCAGTGGGGGATCCCTCAAAGCTCTCAGAACTTCTTCGGGATTCTAGAGCGTTATAATCCTTCGACGGGGACGTTCTTCACTCCGGTCGGAGAGATGGGCCTTGCTCTGCACGAGCTGCACGAGGTCTCGGGGCTGTCGACAGGGGATATTCCCTATGAGGAATATGTCCCGACCGCTGTGGAGCTTCGCTATGTGAAGGAGGAGTTTCCCCTCATATATGAGACCTACTGGGAAGTGCTATGTCACTTCCACATTTGCGGCCAGATAACCAAATGGCGGTCGCAGGGAGTCAAGCAACTGTCTTGGGCCAGTTACTTGTTCAATAATGTCAACACCAAAGACCATCGGATAACCCGATTGGATCCCAGCTCTGACAGGGAGATTGAAGACAGGATCGACCAGGCTCCGAACAGCTTCTACACCACGGAGTCGAACGAGGACGGTTTCGACCCTGACTTGGTTTTTGAAAGCTTTCACCATCAAGCCCGGACTCCTATCTCCGATCGGGCGCTGTTGGCGGGCTTTCTGATGCTGTGGCTGAAGCGCTGTGTGGTGCCCACACTGTCGCATGAAGTCATTGTTGCTGACGTGGTGTACCCGGCGGTGCTCCTGGCTCATGGGAACCCCATAGCCCTTCTCCCGTCCGTGGCGGCTGGTATTCAGAGCGGGCTGCGGGCGCTTACTAAGAGTTTCTGCGAGCCACCAAAAACTGCAGATTCTGAGGGAAAGCCGTATGTTGACTCAGAGGGGAGTCCGACGGTGAAGCGTCCCAACCCTCGTGTCGAGCTGCCTTACACGTACCTTATTGCTTGGTACGTGATGCATTGCCCTTCTTTGATGACGGCAGCGCGTTGGAGGGAGAATTCTGTCCCTTTCGTACAGCGGTTGGAGGGTTCAAAATGGCGTGATCCTTATATATATTACGTCCGGAAGTGCCTTTCAGACCCTGCCAACTACCAGCTCAATCGCTGCCTCCTCCAGATCCCTGATGCATCTTTCGGGGATCTACTTGTTGATTCTGTTGGCCCAGATGACTTCACGAGGTTATCCGCGGGGGCCTTCTGATGGTTGCTAAATATCCGGGCCGGATATGTGCTTTTCCGGCAAGGGACGTCATGTACCATTGAGCCGTACATGCCGAGTCGCTTCGCTCGACAGTTCGGCTATGATCAGCTCTATGTCGGGAACCCCAATGCTAGGCTTGCCTTCGAAGGGAACCTGTTCGAGGGTGCTCGGGCCTGGTACTATAGTGTGGCTGGAGGGACGGGAGTATCTTTTCGTCTACCCCTCGAGGGGCCCAAGTGCCGTACGAGTTTCAGCTTCTGTACTTGGTACTCCCAAGCCATCCAAACGCCAGACTTTTTCCCGGCGTCTTCATGCATTGAGAGCATCAATGCAAGTCTCGAGGCCAGGACTGATTCTAGTAAACCGACGAAACTCGTAGAACAGTACCTGAAGGCCCAAAAGGAAGTCGGGCGAAGATCGAGGAGGGAGCCCCCAGTAGTGAGGGCGGAGCCGCGACCGGCAAGGGCAGAGCCACCAGCGACAAGGGTGGAGCCACCAGCCACGAGGGAGGAGCCGCGGGCCAGGAGGTCTAAGTAGTTGGCTAGCAAGCGTCATCGACGCTCTGTTTCTATCGCTGAGCCTGCCCCAAAGAAGGCTCGGAGGGACTTAACGGCTGAAGTCTCTCAATCTGGAGACATCTCTGCCGGAGTTGAGGCTCCTCCTGAAGACGTCCCTGTTAGGGTTGAGGAACCGTCGGAGGATGAAGATTTCCCCACCCTAGTCCGTGCTCCTAGGTCACGCAGCAAGACCGTGGAGGAAGGGGAGCTTGTTGAAGAGTCCACCGCCGCCGAAGATGACGAGTCACTGGAGGTTGACATAATGACTGGAGGGGATGTTGAGATTGCAGGCCTCTCAGTTCAACCCGAGCCATCTTCTGCTCATGATGGGAGAGACGAGGCACAGCAGCCGGGGTCTCCTAGCATCTTCATTTCCAGTCTTAGGGCAGTCGACCCTAGTCCTACCACTGGGGTAATTGGAGGTAAGGCTCCTGTTGCGGAGCTTCCTCGTGTTGCGCTGTCGTCTTCTTCGTTATCGGGGGAAAGCGACTTCGAAGACGAGACCGACTATGGCGATGAACCCGCTCTTCCTGATCAGAGCAAATTCTTCCACATCTCGGAGGAGGAAATACATGAGGGTGAGCCATCGACTGCACCATCGCTGGCGATTATCCCTACTGAAGGTATTCTTTCCATCTTCTGTCTAATTTTCTCTTTGCATATTGAAGAGGATGTTCTAACATTCTTCTTTTATGCTGCAGGGCCAACTGAAGATGCTGAGGCTACAACCTCCTCGCGTATCGAGGAGATGGTGAAAGAGTTGACCCGGCCCGAGGGGATTGAGGTCTCGGCTGCTGAGATACCCTCAAAGGGGACAGCTGTTGAAACTGGGGAGCCTTCCACTCTGCCAGAAGAGGAAGTAACCACGGAGGCTGAGGAGGCTCTCACTCTGCCAGGCGAGGAGGTTACTGCTGAAGCCGAGGAGACTTCCGCTCCGCAGGATTTGACGTCTCCGGACCTCCAACCTGGTAAGGCAGCTCTGATGCTTTAAATGTTTAGCTCTTCTATCATTGTGGCTAACATCGCGATAACTTGCAGAGAGGACCGAGGGGGCTCAGGTGGAGAGTCCGATGGTTGGCACCCTTCCAGAAGGCCATACAGCTCAGGTCTCGGTGGAGGTTTCTGAGGAGGTCGTGCTTACTACTCCCTCGTTGACCGTGGAAGCTCCTGCAGAGGTAGTACCTTCGGAAGCGTCAGCGGCCGGTCCAGCTCTTGTTGTCTCGACGGCCAGCACGACTCTTGTGCGAGAAGATCCGCCTTATATCCCCTATCCTGTGACAGAAAAGGGGTCGGGAAGCTTCCTAGGTGGTGAAGACATGGGGGAACTGGCACGTCAGATGGTGCAGCAATTCTTCGCCTCGATGGGATCATGTATTGATCTCATCTTACGTGGAAACAGCTCGTTCCAATTTGCCCAGACGCTTCTTAAAAATCTGGTTGTGAACGTCGAATTAACCGGAGGCCCTTCACTTGTCAAGGCGTGTCTACGGGTGGTAGAGCAACTGGGAGACTACCTGCAGGAGCTGGAGTCTTTGGAAGATGCTGGCTCTTTTAGTGAGGCCCAGGCCACCCTGACTAGGCTCCTAGCTGCTCAAGAACGAGAGCGACAGGAAGCGGAAGCACAAATCGCTGCAAAGATCCGCAATCTCGAATATTCCCAGGCTGAATGTCAGAAACTAGCTGGCGATTCAAGGGAATCCGAGCTTGTCATGCAGAGCACAGAGCAAGTCATCATCAGGGCTCGGGACACCATTGCCAAGGCAGAAGTGGTGCTTGCGCTCAATGAGGAAAAGCTTGCTATCATCAAAAAGCAGCTAGAGGAGCAACAAGCTGCTAAGGTGCGAGCTGAAGAGAGTCTGTCTCTACATTCTTCCAGGGTGGAATCTCTGCGAGCGCAGCTGGCCGCAAGAAATTTCTTATCCGAAGAGGAGCTGCGGGACCGGGCTATTATGGAAGCTGAAAGGACGCGCCAACACGAGATTCACCGCCTTAGGGAACAAATCCGTACCTTGGCGAACCAGGATATTTAGCCTTCTTTTCTTTTCCCCCTTTTTTGTAAAGAAGAGGACACTCTGTTTAGAGTGTTTGTATCCACTTTTACTGTTTATAATAAAAGTTTGAAAAATTTTGCTCCATCTTCTTTGCTCAGCTGTAGGCGAATCCAACTCCTTGGTAACTGGCTGTGAATATTAAACTTAGGTAAGACTAAGTTCTGTTAATGAAACGCGGCCTTGACTCTGAGTCTTCTTAATGGGACGCGACATTGATCCATAAAGTGAGACGCGGTCGTCAGTCCACAGGAACTTAGATTTTACAAAGTCCTTTTGATGAGACGCAGCGTCGATCACAGAGTGAGACGCGGTCTTCTTGATGAGACGCAGCTTTGATCCATAAAGTGAGACGCGGTCGTCAGTCCATGGAGTGAGACGCAGCGTCAATCACAGAGTGAAACGCGGTCTTCTTGATGAGACGCAGCATTGATCCATAAAGTGAGACGCGGTCGTCAGTCCATGGAGTGAGACGCAGCGTCAATCACAGAGTGAAACGCGGTTGCTAAGAAAGACGCGGATCGATCAGACACGGGATACGCAGCCTCGAGCGACTTTCCCATCTGCGTTCAATGCAGCATGACTTTAAAAGATTTTTAGGAGATCTTTGAACGTCAAGTCTTCACCGTCGATTGGGGTTCCGGGTCATCCGTTGCTTCCCAGACAGTTATCCACGCGTCAGCCTCTTATTGGGTTCAGGCGTTAATGCTCTTGCATGCAGAACCGACGCTGGCGGTTGAAAAACCGGCGCATTTTGACGGTTTCCAAAGCAGCGCTCCACGCGTCCGTTTTTGATTGGGCTTTGACAGTTGTGCGCGACGGTTCCGATTGATGCCCCATTAATGACAGTTATTAGGGACTGCCTATAAATAGAGTGCACCCTCTTCCTCTTTAACAATCCAACTTAGACTGTTTTCATTTGTTTTGCTCCGAGAGAAGTCTCGCCTTGAATTATTTTTCAGAGAACCGTCTTCATGGATGAAGGTGACCCCATGGATGAAGATGACCCAGAGCTCTCATGCCTCTGTTTGGTCTCTTCAGAAGGAATCCTCTCTCATGTCAACCTGCGCACCCGCGTTTGGATGCAAAAGAGGTCAACTCTGGACAGAGGTTTCTGCTGGTATGTCACCCCGATGATGTCCATAGCCTGTATTTTGGCATAGGCATCCGAATGAAATTCTGGTGCATTCCTATTCTGGAATTTGTGCTGGTGACTTGAACTTTTTTGAACGCGGGCTCTTGACGCTGGCTTTGCTCATAGCTATTGCCTTGGCGCGTTTCAGACCTGAATCTTGCAACTCCTGTTCACCCAACAGAGAGATGGCAATTTTCGGTGTTTGAAGTTTTTCGCGTCTAGTACATTAGACGCGGGTGCAAACTGAGACCGCGTTTGAATCCTGGGAGTGGCACAGTTTTAACTCGCGTCTGTTTCTGCTGACGCGGTGGTTTGACTGTGCAGATCATTTCCGCGTCTGAAGTCCTCAATGACTGCCGCGTCTGTTACTTAGTTTTCTTTTTAAAGTATACTAAGTTCCAGATTTTCTGATTCTCTTATTTGTTCTTTGCAGGTTCGCTGGTCTCCTGGAAGAGTGCTTCAACCGGCGAGCTTGCTCAATGTTCGTTTGTAAGAGAGTAAATTATGATCCTCGTCGTTTGTAAGAGAGTAAATTATATCTCTGACGAGGACCCAAATCTCGCCAAGGTCTCTTCAGATCTCCTGCACCACTCTTGCCTGATGGCAAGAGATGGTCAGGTCAAGTATGACGGCGAGGAGGTTCCGGCGGTTGCGGTGGCGGAGAGGGTCCTCTTCCTCTCCCATCCCAGAAGTAACATCAAGGACAGTCCATGTCCTTTGGATGGCCTGCGGGGGAAAGATCAACTCTTGAACGAAGGGTTGCAGGCTCTTCTGTTGCCACCGGACCTCAAGAACACCATTGCTCCTGGCTTAGTCAGCTAGGGCGCTTTCGAAGTTGGCGTCGTGCATCAAAGTGCAATCGGTTCCAACAGTCGCCACAATTCGGCACTTCTCCAGACATCATGCACTCAGGATCAGATGCGGATTCAAGGAGTGAGTACGGCCTCAGAGAGAGAGGGACTTCTTTGTACTCCTTAATTGTAACACTCAATCTTATTGTATAAGAGAGCGTTTTGTATCACTTTCATGTGTTTGGATATGAATAAAAGTGACACTTTTCTTTTGCCTCTTTCTGTTGTTTTGAATGTTTTGTTTTAGAAGCAAAAGAATGATTTTGGTGGACCCGCCACTTTATAAAAGAAAGTGACAGGGGAATGCGTACTCCCAGAGAAGGTGAACTTTTGTCAAGTGTCTAGGATTGACTTGATTCAAGGTCAGCTGGGGAATTTGATAAAACATTGTCAGCGGTGTAATGTTAACCTAACAATGTCTTTAGGTGGACCTGTTATTCTATTGAAGAGAATAACAAGTGAAACTAGACCCGCGAGGAATCTAGTAAAGCTTTTACCGTTAGAGGTGTGATATTAACTTAACGGGTTGGAGCTAGTCTTGTCAGAAGTGTGGTGTTAACTCGACAAGGATGTGAGTCAGAGGTGTGATATTAACTTAACTCAGAATGTCACTGTCATAGGTGTAATGTTTAACTTAACAGTGAGGTAATGCTAGAGGTGTGATGTTGAACTTAGCATTGGTCATCTCGACTTAGACGAGGAAGTCGAGGAACGGTCATGGCCATAGGTGTATTGTTGAACTTAGCGATGACTCGGATGCTAGAAGTGTAGTGTTAACTTGGCATCGTCCATTTCAGCTTCGATACGGAAGTCTGAAGAAAGGTGACTATCAGAGGTGTGATATTAACTTGACAGGCACTCGATGTACTGCTTAGAGGTGTAATGTTAACTTAAACAGTAGTTTGTCAGAGGTGTAATGTTAACTTGACAAGAATTGGCTCGTGATAAGAGCAATTTGAGGACCTGTCATTCTATTGATGAGAATTGACAAGTGGAGTTTGAAATGCCAGAGGTATAGTGTTAACTTGGCAAATTTGAGAGTTTGTTACTCTATGCAGAGTTAACAAGCAAAGTTTATACCCGACGAAGAGTATTCATTACCAGAGGTATAGTGTTAACGTAGTAATGATTGCACTTTGTGGTCCTACCATTCTATGGATGAGAATTGGTAAGGGATTTTGGAGGAAAGAGTGGACTCGAGTCCACTTAGGATTTTTAGCAAACCCTCAGCTATCAACGGATTTGACATGCCTTTACCAACTACCGTTTGAGTTGGGCTAGCCATGCTATTCCCCTCAGCATGATGAGTTGTCGAGGACTTATGTTGGGCTTAAAGGCCAACATTTTCCTCTATCCTTAGCCGTCGAGGGCGTCGGATCAAATGGGAACGTGTCCCTTAGGATTTTTAGCAAATCCTCAGCTGTCAACGGGTTTGACATGCCTTTACCAACTACCGTTTGAGTTGGGCTAGCCATGCTATTCCCCTCAGCATGGTGAGTTGTCGAGGACTTATGTTGGGCTTAAAGGCCAACATTTCCCTCTATCCTTAGCCGTCGAGGGCGTCGGATGTTTGATCAGAGGTGTACTTTTAACTTGATCGGAAGAAGAGTACTATTAAGGATAGTACTTCTTCAAGAATGTGCCATTGATCGGCATCATGAGTGTATCGCCATTTGAAGTTATGAGGCGATATGATCCATTTGAGTAGACTGACTCTACTACAAACGGTCCCTCCCATTTGGGCTGAAATTTTCCTTTTGTCTTGTGCGTCATGACCATGGGTCTTCGGACAGCTAAGACAAGGTCGCCTTTCTTGAAAGTTCGCGCTTTGACTTTCTTGTTGAAGGCTCTGGTGATACGAGCTTGGTAAAGCTCAATTTGTTGTTGGGCCTGCAAACGCTTGTCGTCTAAGGCTTCCAACTCCTGGAGTCGCTGCTGATGCTTCTCCTCAGTTGTCATTTCCGCTGTCAAGGCGACGCGTAGAGAGGGAATTTGTATTTCCAATGGAAGGACGGCTTCGCATCCGTATACCAAGGAAAATGGCGTGGCTTTAGTTGGGGTTCGCACCGTTGTGCGGTAGGCCCATAAGCATTCACCCAGCTTGTCGTTGCAGTCTCGTTGGCTTTTCGAGACGAACTTTTTGAGAAGCTTGCCAATAGTCTTGTTGAAGGCTTCTGCAAGACCGTTAGCAGCAGGATAGTATGCCGTTGAGGACACACTCTGGATTCTGAACTTCGCGCAGAATCTCTGGAAAGCCTGGCTGATGAACTGGGGTCCATTGTCATGGATGATACGCCGAGGCACACCGAAGCGGTAAATAACGTGATGTTTCACGAACTTGATCACGTTAGAAGATTTCACCTCTTTCAAAGGGATAGCTTCGGCCCACTTTGAGAAGTAATCGGTTATCGCTAGAATGAACCGATGTCCTTTCGATGATGGTGGGCTGATAGGGCCAACTACGTCCATTCCCCACATTTCAAACGGCCAAGTAGAGGTCGTTGAGTGGAGGTACCCTGGTGCTTGATGGATGAAATCGCCGTGTATTTGGCAGGCGCAACATCTCTTAGCATAAGCGACAGCATCGGCAATCATCTTGGGCCAATAGTAACCCATCCTTTGGAGTCGATGTGCCAATTTCGGGCCAGGTTGATGAGCTCCACAAGTACCATCGTGGGCTTCTTTCAATACTCCTTGGCTTCTTTTGATGAGAGGCATCGGAGCAGGATCCCGTCATGCGATCGACGATACAATGTTCGCGAAATCGCATTATAGTAGAATTTGGGGGCTTTCCTCCGAATGGCGGCAGCCTCCTTGGTGTCTTTGGGCAGAATGCCATATAAGACAAAATCAATGTAGGGGAATCGCCAGTCTTTAAGCCCTGAAGCAGTCGACACTTCAAGTGTTTCTTTACCGCGACGATCTTCCGCTGACCCCGGGTAGCCTCCGAGGGGAATTTTTGGACAGTATAGGTCGTGGCTATAGACGAATACTTTCTCCATTGCTCCAGCTGGAAGAGCTAAGGAAGCAGCGAGGGATGCGAGTGCATCCGCATGTGCATTTTGCCTGCGCGGTACATGGTCGATGTAGAAGTTTGAAAACCTTTCGGCCATGTGAATTGTCGCGTTGTAGTAGGGTACTAGATCTTCATGTCTAGCCTCGTACTCTCCGCGAACTTGGCTGACGATGAGTTTAGAGTCACCGTAAGCCTCGAGATTTTTAACGCCAATCTCATCGGCGAGCTGCATCCCAATCAAAAGAGCGTTGTATTCCGCCACATTGTTGGAGCAGGGCTCGGTCAGCGAGACAGCTCGGGGAATCACATAATTTTGTGGGGAGACGAGTACCACTCCTACCCCCGCTACCACGTGTCCCTTTGGGCTTGTCCTTGATGCACCGTCGAAGAAAAGTTGCCATACTTGACTTTCGAACGATGTCTGAGTCAGGTAGACTTCGGCAACTTCATCTGGGAGATTCTCGTAGAGTTTGACTGCCCTGGGATCTGGGTGTTCAGCTAAGAAGTCCGCCACCGCTTGTCCCTTAATAGCCTTTTGTGGCAGAAAATGCATCTCATATTGTGATAGCAATATGGCCCATTTTGCCAGCCGGCCATTTAGTGAAGAAGGCTTTGTCATAAGTAACCTCAGAGGGTTGACTTTTGATATGACATTTATAGTCTGGCCTACCAGATAGTGTTGCATTTTCTGAATGGCGAACACTAGTGCCAGACATTCCTTCTCGATCGGGTTGTACCGATGTTCGGCTCCGATCATTGTTCTACTCAGATAGTAGATTGCCTGTTCTCGTCCTTGTTCATCATTCTGAGCTTGTAGAGCTCCCAAGGAATGATCCATTGCTCGGACGTACACCAGGAAAGGCTTTCCGGACACCGGAGCTGCAAGGACTGGTGGTTGGGTGAGGTAGTGTTTGATCTCCTCAAATGCTTTTTGACAAGCGTCGTCCCAAATGAATGAAACACCCTTTTTCATCAGCTTGGCGAAGGGTTGGCATCTCCCGGAAAGGTTTGATATGAACCTGCGGATGTACGCCAATCGTCCTTGTAATCCCCTGAGCTCCTTGAGGCTTCTGGGGGGTTGCATCTCTTGGATAGCGCGGACTTTCTCTGGATCCAAATAGATTCCTGTGGAAGTCACAACAAATCCTAGGAATTTGCCACTGGCTACCCCCAGGAAGGATTTGGTGGGGTTCATCTTCAATTGATGAGCCCGCATGATGTCGAAGACCACCTTCAGGTCTGCTATGTGATCACCTTTAGTGCGACTCTTCACCGCGATGTCATCGACATAGCATTCCACCGTTTTCCGCATTTGCTGATGGAAAATGGCGTTCATGGCCCTTTGGTATGTTGCCCCTGCATTTTTCAGTCCGAAGGGCATGACGGTGTAACAATATACCCCTAGAGGAGTCCTGAAGGAGGTATGCTTTTCGTCATCGGGATACATCTTGATTTGATTGTATCCTGAGAACCCGTCCATAAAGGACATTCGCTCGAATCCACAAGTATTGTCAATCATGACATCTGTGATTGGCAATGGGAATTCGTCTTTGGGGCAGGCCTCGTTTAGATCACGGAAGTCGATGCAGATCCGGATCTTCCCATTCTTCTTGGCGACGGGGACGATGTTGGCTACCCAGTCGGGATGTTGTTCTTCCCGGATGAAGCCAGAATCGATGAGCTTTCTGACTTCTGATTGAATTGCCTCCATTATCTCTGGACGGAACCGTCGCTGCTGTTGTTTAACAGGCTTCATGTCCGGATTGATGTTGAGGCGATGCATAGCCACTTGAGGATCAAGTCCAGGCATGTCCTCATAATTCCAGGCGAAGACATCTATATACTCTTGTACAAGAGATATTAGATCCTTCTTCTCTGGAGGCGACAGGCCGTCACTTATGAAGATGGGCTTGGGGTTGGTCTCATCTCCTAGGTTGATCTGAACAACCTTGTCATCTGTGGGTGGCTCACGCTGTTCAAAGCGGATATCCCAAAGAGCATTCAAATGTTTGATCCAAGGATCTGTATCAGGTTGGATCATTTCTTCAACTTCATCTTCCAGATGGCCTGTTGAAACCATGTTTACTGAAAGCCCTTTGAAGATGTTGCCGACACTGACATCTGACTCCCATGATGACGTGTCTGAAGAGCAATCGTTGCTCGACGATTCTTGAGAATCAGAGGCTGATGGGACCGGAGTTGATACATAGCCCAACCCCCTGCGCGTCCGATGATAATAATCGGGGGCCTTCCCTTTTGGCACAAAGGATCGAAGTAGCGTCCTCCTTCCTTTGCCGAAGTTCAACCCGGGCTTGTTGGTTATATTGTACCCCATTTGCTTCATCATTCCGAGTGCTTTCGATTCATAATGGTCGAGCTGAGGGGATTCCTCCTCGCTTTCCGATTCTTCGCGGGGCATTGGTTCAGACGAGATTCGCCCAAAAAGTATTGGTCTCTGGCCTTTTCGTCTCGCCGGAACCAAGAATATAGATTCCTGCGCATCGCCATTATCCTGGTATGTCCCGAAAGATGATTTTACTGGTACATGCAATGATGTCAAAGCATCCATTGCCGACCAGATGTCATCGTCTACGTCGGTAGTAGTATCCGACGGTATTGAATCGGATGCACACGCAGAAAAATATTCAAAGTCTAGATTCTCATTAATATACCAACCGCCTGCATCGTCGGTGGTATTATCAATATCGAGCTTATTAGTGCTCTTTACAAGTGGTTTTAACTCCCACAGGCACTTTTCTTGCTCGGGCTCAGTGTCAGCCTCATTACCAGAGTCTGGCGCCTCCAGTTGCGGGGTTTCATCTACCGGATCCTGATATAAAAGGGAATCCGTGAAATAATTCTCGACTCCCTTGAACGGATACCTTTCGGCAACCAACGTTTGCACCTTCCCACTCGCGTCAATGTATTTCATGACTTGGTGAAGAGTGGAGGGAACGATGGAGTTGCGGTGGATCCATGGTCGTCCTAGCAGCAGATTGTAGGAAGTGTCGGCGTCGATGACATAGCATGTCACCTCCGACTTGAGGCTCCCAATCTGGCACTTGAGCTTGATCTTCCCCATTGGACGGGTGCCGTTGGCATTGAACCCGTAGATGGTCGTCTGTGTAGGGCTCAGACGGTGGGTAGGGATGCCGAGGTGTTGCATGACTCGGCGGGGCATAATGCTCAATGCGGACCCTGGATCTACCTGAATGCGGTTCACCTCAGATGATCCGATGTAACCTGTGAAGTACAGGGGTCGATCATGCTTCCCTTTCACCTGCATATCATCTGCCGTGAAGGTGATGCAGGGGGCATTCTGGGAAGTGTGGAGGCAATCCTCTACATCTTCCTCCTTCGGCACCTGGGTCATGAAGACCTCAGCATTTGCCAGAGCTTCTTGCAGAGCTTCCCTGGTCGACTTTGATAGTCTAAGAAGTTCATACAAGGTAATGCGTGCCGGAATGTTGGCCAGCTGAGCCAGGACATCAAAGCGGTAAGGTGCCGAAGACCCTTCCGCGATGCCTCTTTGAAGGGCTCGAGAGAATCGAGTCTCCTTCTGCTTCTCCACAGGTGGCTTCGTGGAGGGCCTAGTTGGCTCTGCAGCCGGTTGTGGAAGGTTTGCCGCCACTTCGCCGTATTGCTTCAAGTAGGGCTGTCCTGAACGAGTCCCCGTCATTGGTTGGTTGGGCTCTGCGGCCAAGACTATTGTTTCCTCTTCTGAATCAGTCAGCGAGGGAACATCATCCTCTGCTTCTCGGAGGAAGCACATACTACATGGCAGGACGAAGCTTTTGCCTTGCCTTTGGACTTCCTGTTGGTTACAGTAGTCCATTGTTGTTCATCGACGAGGTCAGGGTGGACCCACATGGTTTCCCCCTGAGGTGTAGGGACGGCTACCAAGCCCTTCTCCTGCTGCTGGTGAGGGTCTGTATTGACCACTCTTAATTCTCCCCTTGGAATAGGAGTTACCCCCGCAGGCGTTGGAGGTTGTCTCCCGAACTGGAGAACCGACGTCACATTAGCCGTGACCTTCTTCTGCTCTGGTCGGAGCTTTAGCACCTCCGCGTCAATCAGAGCCTGAAGAATGTCCTTGAAGACGTAGCAAGTTTTGGTAGGATGTCCCAACATCCTGTGGTACATGCAGTAGTTGGGATTGTCGGTCTTGCCGACTTCCTCCGGGCGTCTAATTTCAGGGAGCTTCAGTCGATTGCTCTTGTTGAGTAGCTTGAAGAGCGAATCGACGTGTTCCTCCTTAAAGGAATACTGCTTGTTGGGGCGTGGCTGGCTTGAAGAGCCACTTGCCCTGCCTGTTTGAGGTTTGGTGGGAGATTTGGTCTCCGTCGCCAAATTATCCTTCCGCTTCGTCTGGAGGGAGGTGTCTGGTGCCGGTGCACGCCTTGTCGACCTTTCCGGCCGCAGCTTGCCTTCCTCTGCCTTGACACGGGCAACAATCTCCTCAGCCTGTTCACCTTGTTGGACTAACTGCTTCCAGGTGCGGCTTTCAGCAACTCCTATTTGAGCAAGGAGTGAGGTTTGGAGATTGTGGCGGCATGTTTCCACCAGGGTGGCCTGGGTCATACCGCTTGGGCACCGGAGTGCCGTGTTCCGAAATCTTTCCACGAAAGATTTGACGGACTCCCCTCTCCGCTGTTTGGTAGCTAAAAGGGTGGGCATTGTGACTTCGGAGTCATCTTCGAAGAAGCGTGTCAAGAACAGCTTCTCTAGATCCCCCCAGTTCTTGATAGAACCCTCCGGGAGCTTCATAAACCACTCAAAAGCCAACCCTTTCAGGGTGCCGATGAACAGTCGCGCCAGGATGGCGTCATTATCTATCACATTCCCGGTCTGGGATTTGAAGTAGTAGATGTGCTGGTTGGGTGACCCCTTCCCATCGAATGCTTGGAGGGTTGGAGCCTTGAACTTAGGAGGGTATGGAACTAAGTCCCACTCAGCCGGATAGGGCCGGACCACTCCAGCTTCTTGGAGGTCCTTGCGATTGGCAAGGGCCTCGAGGTGTCGTTCCAACTGACTCATCCTCTTAGCATGAGTCTTCTCCTGGTCTTGGTCGCTTCTTGCCTGCGACGAGGGCTTGGACACATCCGAGGTAGATCGTCGTGTCTCGTCGGAAGGTTCGGAGGGTGGGCTTCCTCCCTTTCTCCCTTTCCCCTTCGGCCGTCTAGGAGGAGATCTCGCTCTTTCTTCAAGCAATTTCTCAAGCATATGCTTGAGGGAGTCAATGGATCTCTGTTGAGAGGCGATTATATCCATCTGGTGCTTCTGCGTCTGTTCTAAACGCCTGGCCGTCTCCTCAGGAGTGTCTGCCATGTAGGCGGAGGCCTCCTTCTCGACGGAAGAGTTTGAAGCCTGCGACTCCACTATAGCGGAGTGAGAATCACCCATTCTAATGCCGCGGGCTAAGGCATTATAGTCAATTGGGGGAATGGCCCCTTCCGGGTGCGAGTGTGTTGATACACCCCCTCCGGCTCAGAGTCAGATTCCTCTGAGTTGACCATTGGGTTTTTCCCTTGCTTCTGCTAGTCATGTTTGCAGTAAGCTCCGGGTATTCAACATCTGAGAAGGTTCTCCTCCTGTGGGAGCGTCTTCTTTTGGCTGACGGGGGAATCAGGGTCAGCTGTCTGATTAAGGATTGCTGGTGCACGCCTGATCCATAATGGCATCCAGAGAGCATATGGATGAGTTGTTGACAGCAGCATGACGAAGTGGCTTGATTGGCACTTCTTTTCCTTGTCAAATAATCCCTCAAATCCGTGGGAGGGGGATTAAAGAGACTGGTCTCGCGACGTCGAAGACGGGAGACAGTCATGTGCTGTTCAGCCTGGACGCAGACTTCAGGGACGCGGCTCTCATGACGCGGCTGTATGACGCCGCGCGCGAGTCTCGCGTTGCTGCCTGATGCGTTTAGGCAGAGTTGCTTGAGAGAGAGTGGGCTGCTGGGCCCCATGCCTATGAGTGCGTACTTCCTGCGTTTGAAAAGACGCGGAGGTTTCACCCTGGCGTTTGATGAGTTGGTCCTCAGAGGACTCAACTTGAGGGGTCTCGCGTTTGGGTCGCCAAACGCGGATCTCACGCACTGGACGAGGTGCGGGCAAGGCATCAGATTGTACGCCGCGTCCACCCCCAGTCAGACAACCAACGGTTCCGACTTGGAGTTGACGCGCGCGTCTCCTCTGTCGACGCTCAGCATTCCGATTGCGTCGAGGAGGTGGAGAGAAACCAACAACATCCTGGTTTATAGAACCAAGAGTGTTCACCACGCGGGTCTCCTGAGAGATGTTGACGCGGGTATTCTGCGCGACGCAGTTGATCGCAGCAGCAGTGGTGCCTGGGACCACGCGGGCCTTCTGGGAGGCGTTGGCGCGTGTGTTCTGTGCGACGCGGTTGATCGCAACAGCAGTGCCTGAGGTCACGCGGGCCTTCTGGGAGGCGTTGGCGCGTGTGTTCTGTGCGACGCGGTTGATCGCAACAGCAGTGCCTGAGGTCACGCGGGCCTTCTGGGAGGCGTTGGCGCGTGAACTTGTCTCGGCACAGTGGGCATCGGCACCCGGCAGAGCCTCAGATTGGGCTTCGGGTAGCTTTTCAGTTGAGACCCTGCGGCAGACGCGGGTCTTTGGGCTCTTGGAGCCAGAAAAGAGGAACTCTTCATACTTCGCCTGGTCGAACTCGACAACGAGTGTTTCGACCATCTTCCCCTTACGGAGAACATCATCCTGCGCCACGATCTGTTCGTCAGTGACGAAAGTAGTCCCCAGCGGAGTCGCCATCTCTTGTTTGACACGGAGAGGGGGTTGGCTGGTGTAACGTTTCCTGGAATCAGATGGAAAAGATTACAGCCGGCTTAATCTTTCGGTTACAAGGGAGGGGGAATATTGAATCTTGAATTCCCCATTTGTTTAGTGCTGGGTTCTTCGTGTGGCGGTGGAGAGTGAATCTTGTTCTCTGTTGACCGGATGACTGTTCGGACCGTCGGGGATCTTCTCTTCGGTCGGTAGAGGAGTAACTCAGCTCCGTCTACCAAAACTCTAGAAGAGGAGGTAGGCGAAGAGCGACTAGTACTCAGTAAGCTCGCTGAAGGGTTCTCTCTCTCTCTGTCGATGATCTCTCTTTTACCCGATAATCGTCGTCGTCCTCTCTTGTTGTTGTTGTTCTTTTTCTTTCCATAGTGACGGGACTATTTATAGGGTTTTTAGGGGGTGATCGTGCCCCTAAAAGTGCTCCACGATGAGGGCCAACTTCCCCGCTACATGGGCGGTGGATGGCGCCATAATCGGGGTAGTTGCAACTGAGACGTGGGTGTCGAGCCGACGCGTCTTGATGTTGAGACGCGGGCTTCGGGCCGACGCGCCTTGATGCTGAGACGCGGGCTTCGGGCCGACGCGCCTTAATGCTGAGACGCGGGCTTCGGGCTGACGTGCCTTGATACTGAGACGCGGGCTTCGGGCTGACGCGCCTTGATGCTGAGATGCGGGCTATCTCTCGCGTCTTGATTGTCACATTTAGCCTTGTGCCTGGATCTTGGATCTCTGTGTTTTGGTGGCTTGTCTTGGTGATTTTTAGACAGCCTACAGTCCTCCCAACAAACGTTCTTTGAAAGTGATGCATCCAAAATTGTCACCATTTAGCTCAGAATGCATCCACCATCAAGGCATCAATGCCTCTCACGTCAAGTGGGACCTCTCACGTCAAGTGGGAGCCCATACCTACATCAAATAAAATAGGAGTGGCTTTTGGTACCCATACCTTATTGGGTCCATAGGGGTTAGTACCTTTCCTAACCCAAATAAATCTATTTACAAAATTTGAATCATTTAATCTATCATAAGAAAATTTTACAAGGTGGCTCTTACGTCCACAATATGTACAAGTGTACACATGAGCATACATGATGTCATGTGTGTGAATATGAGAAGCATGTGTATGCCGTGTATGGTGTGCATGAATATGAGGTGCATGTTTCTTATGAAACATGGATTCCAATTTCTTGTGATCCATAGCACATTGGCTCAAAGTGGAGCCCAAACAATCGACACTCTTCTTTAAAGTACATATATCATTTTTAATAATTGAAGAAGAGGTGGAGCATGCAATAAGTATACTAGATGATGAAGCATGGCAAACATGTGAATTTAAATCATTTTCAAAGATATATTTTTCTTTGAAACCAGATCTTGAAGATAGAACTTCATTTTTTTTCAAAACAATGTCACAATTATTTTTATTTTTCAAAATTTTGTTTTCATTTAGAGCAAGGTCAAGTTGAATTTCAGTGAGTCCCTTTCAATTGAAATCTCATCTCTCTCTTGCAAAATAATATCAAGTTTAGAAGACAAATTTTTTATTTATTTTTTTAATCCAAAGCTTTTCTTTTTCAAAACTTTATATTTTTCAAGCAAGTTTTCACACACAATAGATAGTTCTTCATTTAGAGCATCGGCATCCATATAGTCATCACCGGAAGAACTAGCACTATCATCTAGTTGAGTATTCGAGTTTACCTCAAGGGAATCATTCACTTGAACCATGTAGCAAGCTTGTTCAGATTCATCCTCACTAGATTCATTCTCCACATATTTTGTCGTTTGTAGCGCGGAAAAGATCAAAGTGTTCCACACTGCAAAAGCGGAATCACAATAAGAAATAGTCATAAGATAATCTTTGCTTAGAGTATGTCTAAGTACCTCTAGGGCTTGTACATTGGCCTCTATATGCTTGTTATTATCAAGATAAGATTTCTTGGTAGTAGCAAGATACACATACATTCCTAGGATTTTTAGGTATATACTTCTTAAGCTTCCATACATCGATGTTAGAAACATCAAATATATGAGGGGTCATGAAATCCATGAGTGTATGTAAACAAATATGTATGCAAATGCAAATACTAGATTAGTTATCCAAGATCTCACTCCTAAGTGGTTAAACCTAATATCAGGAGCGTAGGTTCTGATACCAATTGAAAATACACCTAGAGGAGGGTGAATAGGTGTATGGTTAATCTAATGACAAATGATGCAGAATTAAAAACAAAATGCACCACACTTAGTGTAACCAAAAAGTGTAGCCGAATTCTCGGTGAAGAGCTCTGGACTAACTCCTCTAGATTCCTCTAAATAAGAGTTGAGGTGTTGTTTGAAACTCTCTTGGTTCAACATAAGTATGGGCACACACAAACAATACCAAGCATATATGTATGATATGAATAATATGAAATAATGCAAGGTATAAAAAAGAGAGTTTAGAGATTGTAGATCAATCACAAACAATGAGATATGTTTCGAGGTTCGAGTCACTACTCTACGTCCCCGCCTTCACACAGAAGGATTTTCACTAATGCGTCCACAGAGGACTTCCCACACAGGGATGAGGATTTTGATAATACAAATTTAGAGTATACAACTCCTTTCTCAAACAATAACAACCTCTATACAAGAGGTAAGGCACTAAGCCACACAAGATCAACCTCTCAATAGAGGAATAGGCACAAAGCCAACACAATCACCTCTTCACTAAGAGGGACAAGGCACAAAGCCAAACTCCACCACAATCACCTCTACACTTAGAGGGATACCAAAAAAAATCAAAACTCAACCACCACAATCACCTCTACACAAGAGGGATAACAACAAACACAAAGAAGGTTACAACTCTTAGTGATCACAAAAATCACAAACTAATTTTTCTCACAAAACAAGATCCTATATATAGGATTGACATGATAGCTCAAGTTAGGCCTGTCAATGGGTCGAGTTCGGGGCGGTACAGGTGGTACCATACCCGGACCCGTTTACCTAAGAGGGTACCATACCCGTCCCGTTTACCCACGGGTCCAGAAGGTGGGTTTCCACACCCGGACCCGCTGTACCCGCGGGTCCAGACCCGTTTACCAAGACCCATAACAAAAAAACATAAACAAATACAGTAACAAAAACACATGAAGAGAGGGGAAAAAAATTTTGTAAAGAAAAAGAAAGCATGTTTTAATATCAATAAAAGATGAAATGCAACCAGGTGCAAGAGGTGGAGGGAAAATTTTCGATGAAAGACTCTAATAAAGAAAAAAATTTAAAGTAAGGCCCCCAAATTTATTTGGGAAAATACAACAATAGAATCACCCTCTAATCAACCAACAGTTTTCAACATTTAAAGTACAAAGGGATCATTTACTCATAGAGTCTTGAGAGAGTTTTAATTCTATTAGTATTATTTATATTTATGTTTTAAAATGGGTAAATGGGTAATCGGGTCTGGTTCAAGTAAAATCAGACCCATCCCATTTAATACTCGGGTATACGGGTATACGGGTAAACGGGTATGGGTCCAGAGCAACCCTTTCCATACCCGCTTAATCGGGTCGGGTCCGGGTCGGG
This sequence comes from Agave tequilana, assembly GCA_038442645.1. Classification (NCBI taxonomy): domain Eukaryota; kingdom Viridiplantae; phylum Streptophyta; class Magnoliopsida; order Asparagales; family Asparagaceae; genus Agave; species Agave tequilana. The sequence goes on from JAVJIF010023534.1 coordinate 42,122, forward strand.
TCCGGGTCTGGACCCGACCCATTGACAGGCCTAGCTCAAGTGTAAGAGAACAAGGTGTTTGGAAATCAAAATACAAAGAAAAATACTTGAAAAAAAATGCTAGATAAAGATAGAAATAAAGATCAAAACTAATATCCCAAATACACTATTTTTCCTTGATTTTTTTCCAACCCTTAAAAACAAATAAAAGATAAATCTTTTAACCCAAAAACTCTTTGAAAACTTGTTGCTAAAACACTTGTAAAGATGAGAATTTTTGCTCTTAAATTTCTTGTTAAAAACAGCACAAGAGGGGGCATTTATAGGCCCTCTCAAAAACTAGCTGTTACAAGCCAAAACAGCAGCTGATGCTGCTGTCGGTCGACCGCCTGGTTGACCGGACAATGGTCGAATTTTCGACCATTGTGCCATCGGTCGACCGCCCGGTCGCCCGAGGCTGGATCCAGAGAGCAGAGCTCTCTGGCTGGTCAACTGCCCGGTCGACCGGGGACAGATCCAAAGAGCAAAGCTCTCTAGACGGTCGACCGCCCGGTCGACCGACAATCAGGCCATTTGGTCGTGTACGTTTGTGCACATCGGTCGACCGGTCTGATCGACCGACCACTGGTCCGGTCGACCGGTTCGATCGACCACCAGTCAGTCTGGCTGGGATTTATAAGATGGAAAAACTTGTCTTTTTAATACCATTTAAATCCCATAAAAACACATAAATTTCACAAAAATAAGTTCTTATAAGATCTTTGAATAACAAATATGTGTGACTAAAATTCAACACATATTACAAACTATTTGAACTATTTTTGTGATGTTAAAATTTAGCTTAAACACAAAATTCGTATTTTCTAAAACTTGAATTTTTTAAATAAAAAATCGTTTTCTCCAAAACTCATATGGATACAAAAGCATGATTTTGAAATAAATTTGAAGCATATTATATATGGATAGAATCCAATATACATATAAGATATATATCTATATTTTTGGCATGAAATCCAAAAATATGATTTGTTTAAAAACAAAACTCCAAACACATGAATAGGATTATCAAAATAAGATTTTCTAAGTAGATTAAGTATAGATGTATATAAATCAAATATAATATATATATTAAACCATATAAACTTGTTTTGATTCTATCTATTCATGAAAATCATATATATGAAAACTGAAACCGATTAAACCGAAAACCGAAACCATTAAACTTTAAACTTGTGTGTGTATGTGACTTGAGCATATCAATACTATCTATCTTTACACAACATTTAAACAAACTACACTAAATAAATCGAATTCTTCTTGTAGAACTCCTTCTCCAAGTTGACTCGATCCAAACACGATTCAATGAGCTTGACTCCAACCGAGTGCTAGATGCGATCTTGACGCGCAAGCTCTTGAATTCACACGTGTTAGCTCCAAAACTCCTTTGTTGAAGCTAATCGCCTACTAAGATCTTGATCAAATATCTGAGACTAATTAAACACAAGATCATTAGTAAACTATAACTACATGAGTTAATCATCATCAAAAATAGAGTGATGGGCCTTTGGGCCAACAGTCAGATCTAACTGCTTTAATCTTTTTATTTTGTTGATTTTCAACTTCAGCCTTATAGATTTTAAACATATTCAGTAAGCGGGATTTCTCATGTATCAAGTATAGGTATCCATAACGGGAGTAATCATCCATGAAAGTGATGAAATATCTATAATCATTCCAAGAATCTGTAGGAAATGGACCACATATGTCTATATATATAAAATCCAAGATGACTGAACTCCGTCTAGCGTTAAACTTTCTAATGTTTATTTGTTTTCCCTTTATACAATCGTACATACCCCAAGATCGGAGTAATCTAAAGGATATATAGTTTCACTAGACATAAATCTTTGGATCCTCTCTTTTGAAATGTGTCCTAAACGCCTATGTTATAGATTGTATGAGTTTTTTAAAGTAATGTCTGCTTAGTACCTAGTTTATTCACAAACAAAAATTCAGAATATGAAACATGAAGATTCAATTTGTAAATCATTAATCAAGATTATAGTCCTGACAACTTTAGATTTAGAAAATAGACTAACCATTTTATTACTAATAGTGATAGTAAAACTAGGTTTGTCTAACAATAAAATAAAAATAAGATTTAGCCTATAAAATGATACAGATAAAATCATATCCAAACTTAAAACAAAACCAGTATCTAATCTAAGCCTACAAACTCCAATAGCTCAACTACAGCTTTATTTTCATCGCCCATGTATATGAATCGCTCAGCTGGGCTGGGATTCCTTTGGGTTTGGAAGTCCTGCAATGAATTGTATATGTGAATAGTCGCACTGGTATCTATCTACCAACTGTGTGATGAAACTAAAGTTAGATTAATTTCAAAACAAATATAAACATGAGATATACCCTTCTTGATTAGTCACTTCTGATACTTTATGCAATCCTATTTGAGGTGACCTACTTTCTTGCAAAAGAAGCATGCAATGACCTTAGACTTTTTCTCCTGCACTTTTGCCACTGTAGGATTAACAACTGTAGTGGTATTTGTGTTCCTCCCTTTACTTTTTTTCTCTTTCTTTTCTTATTAGTGGTGTTGTCTTATAATGCTAAGTAAGCACTTGCAATATTCTCTTATTTCAACATTCTCTCTTCCTGAGCACAGTGACTAATGAGCTCAGTGAGACATCACTTTTTCTTTTGAGATTATAATTAATCTTGAAAGGGTTATACTTTGGACAAGAGATATCAGAATAAAGTGCACTAGAATCTTTTCGGAGAGTTCTAATTTCAATGCCTTCAGTTTAGAAACAAGGTTGGATATTTTCATAATGTATTACTTATGTTCTTTTGCCATTGTAGCGCATATTCACTAGCTTGTTAAGATGTATGCAAGCCTCAACTTTATCAGATTTAGAGCCTGTTTGGCTGATGGAAAGCATACCCATGAAAATACGGTGGAGTCCCCGTTGTCTGATTTCTGGAATTTTTTCGTCTAAAATGCTCAGGAAACGCTTTTCGCACTGTTAATGTATTGTTCACACAATTTACTAAGTTTTAGGTAAAGCCCACCCTATCAGATTTTGGGGCAAACAAATAGCCGAGAGAAAAAAAAAATACACAGTATCAGGGACAAAAAGACACTTTTCTGCCCAATTTTCAGGCAAACAAACAAACCCTTAGTAAATCAATTGGCTACTTCAAACAGAAAACTCTTAGCACTAACTTTATCAGGCATAGCATCCCTAATAATCATAGGAATAGTGTGTTTCATGACCATTAGGCACATCATATTAGACCTCTCTCACCTTTTATAATTTTTCTTTTTCTCTACTGTACTTTTATCAGTAATAACAAGGAGTTTATTAGTACTTAAGGCATAATCTAGCTCCGTAAATCCAAAAATGATGGTAACGTGATTGTGCCACTTCTCAAAGTTTGTGCCATTCAGTACAGGAATGCTATTGAGGCTTGTAAAAATTGAATATATTTACTGATAGACAGAAGAAAATAAGACTACATAAGCATATAATTTCTCATCAATTTAACTTAAATATTGCATTTAATAAAATTCTAATGTAATATCCATAAAAATGAATTTTAGAAAATGCAACCAATCTAACTGATAGAGCTGCCAGTCAAACTTTTTGAATAAGTTATGTCTCTTTATGCCAACACTGTACTGGCCCAATATAAATATCCCAAAATTTAGGTCTTATATAAGAGAATAGTCTTCCTTTGGGCAGGCTGCCCTTTTATAGGATTGATCTCAAAGTTTAAGTTATCTATATTATTCATATAATATATGCAATAATACAACCATAATGACAATCTTCTTTTGAGCTGATTGCCACACGCATGGAACACACAAATCTACGCGTGTCTTGATTCTTATTCTGCCATCAGACTAGTTGTGAGAGCAATACAATATGAGACCACGCACCAAAGTTCTCCCACTTGCATACTCAGATCAAATATTTGACGACGTACAAAATTCGGCCAAAACAATAGTCTTTTTATTGGGACGGCTATTGTGTGTATGAATTATATATGCAATTAAATAAGCTTTTTATAAATTCTTTAACTTGAACATGTATATATCTTTATCTGTATGTTATCTATTATAGTAAATATCAATATTCATCATGCTAGAGTAATACAATCAATAACATAAAATTAATAAAGCTGAAGCATGTAAGAATACAAATTACCATGATAAATCAATACTTGAATGCCTATTTTATGTCAACTAACTACTGTTTTGTTGTGTCTAGTTCCTGTGATTTGTAGTCTGTAAAGAACTTCGAAACTGCTGTTTATGCGCCCAAAACAGAGATCGGATGGGCCCGTAACGGCTTATTGAAGTTTTTATTGGCAAAATGGGTCTGCAGTGCTTATCGAGTCTGGATCAGACCCGACCCACAATGTTTAAAGTTATGAGTCTCTTCTTAATGGGTCAGGTTTAAATAAACTGGATAAAATTGAATAAACTTAATTTGGTATTGATTAGGATTAGACTTTCTCATTGGATCAAAAACCTAATCTTAGCCCTAATCAAACCCAATAATCTTTAGTGTGAGATCAATTAAGAATAGATTAATTTGAGTTTCTTTATTAGATTTAAAATTTGCATCTATACCAAAAAAACTAACCCTAATCAATCTCACTCTCCCAAATCAAGAAACCCTAACCCTAACAAAAATACCTTTTTATATGTTTTGTTGTCTAAATCGTCGTTGCCAGCCCATGGTGGTTGGCGGCTCCCACGCACCGCCAACAGGCAGAACGGGGCCCACGCTGGGCCAGCACAGGCACAGGGGCCCACGCTGGCTAGGCACACTGGCACAGGCCCTATGCCTATGCCAACAGCCCCTGCACGCACTTCTGTGTGTGCAACGGCTGGCCAGAGGCACACACGATGCCTTGCTGCATGTGTGCAGCCTTGGTAACGCCCAATTTTTTAAATTAAAATAGTAACAATAACACACAAATTTAAATTCCAGAAAAAAATATATACATGCAAAATTCAGTTAAAATATATATAAAATCATCACTTTTATCTCAATATATGAAACATAAAATATTTATTGAATTAAAGAAAGAATTATTCATAATATTTATAGATCGAGATCGAAGATTTTATTATATATCCCGATGATCCGATAAAGAGGAGGTTATGATTCCAATTGTAGATCTAAATATTAGTTATTCAAACAAAATCACATGCATGCAATAGCCTCTTTATCAAGATCAAAGGAAAAGAGGGTTTAAGGCATACCTTATTCCATCTGAAGGTGATGTAGAAGGTAGCACGATCTCGAACACTTGAGGATGATGGAGGGGATTCTGTTCTCCAAGCAGCAAGTTCTCTTCTTGATCCTTAGAGGAGATGAGAGGCTTCCAAAAGAGAAATTAAGTCATGATAATAAAGAGAGAATCCTACCCATAATATATATAGTATCAAGAAATCCTAGTTCAACTCATAATAGATCTAGGTCTTAATTAATAACCCAAGCTCCACACATGTAAATGAGTCTGATATCTTAACTTAAATACACTCATGGCTAAGTGTAATTGAAACGTGTTTAGACCCAAACCATTAAGCTTTATCAATTCTTTATTGGGTCAAACAACATAGGCTTATAGAGACGGATGTATAATATTCAATTAGACTTGTGTAGACCCAAATCAATTTAGACTCTAGTCTAAATAAGTCTAGCATTGCATTCTAAGTGATAAGACTACAACCATCATCCACAAAGCAATAAAATCCTATCTGAGCATCCGACACCATACTCGACTTCCAATATGCATCGACCAACGCAGTCCTGACCACAAAATCAGAATCCAACCCAACAACAACTGCGTGCGCTATGCGACCTTTTCTGCTCTTGCACGGTAAAATGCGCTGTAGACAAAGCACGCTAGAACTGAATCCCATCCCACCGCATCATCCTGAATAGTCGAATCACCTCAGCGGGCTGACAGTCCTGCCTGAACTTCACAACAGCAGCGCCGCAGCAAACCTCATCTCTGTGAAGAATGTCATCAATACCTTGAGTACCAAGGCCGGCTCAACTCCTAGGCAAACGAGGCGGTTGCCTAGGGCCCCCAAGTATAATGGGGCCCCAAAAACGTGGAGCATTTAACGCTGGTCCACTGCCCTCAACAACATCAATCATGTCAAATTCCCAACACTATCACCTATTATTTATAATTTATAAAAATAGTAACCCATTTCTTGGAACCCAACACTTTGTTTTAATTAGTTGTTACTCATCATAATAACTGAGATATAATAACTGTTATAATTCAAAAACACAAAAAACGAAGACTGAACTTTGAGAGCACAGAGTGTTTTCTTTTTCCCGGTGCATTCTCATTGAATTCCCGTGGTTTGTGTGGCGCGTGCGCGAGCGCACACACAGAGAGATGGCTTTTGATAGAGCATGAGTAAATGCTCATTGCTGTCTCCTTGTCTTTTACCTTGTGTTTTGTCTTGCATAAAACAAATACATACTCAATTTCATCCTCAACCTCTCTCTCAAATTGTCTTTCTCAAATTTCTCAACAGGAACGCCACCTTGTTGTGACAAAATTGAGGTGAAGAAAAGGACATGGACACCAGAGGAGGATATCATCCTTACCTCCTACATCCAAAAACATGGCCTTGGCAACTGGAGAGCAGTGTCTGCTAACAATGGTAATAAACCTAATTACTTTTTTTATATGGCCTTTGTTAACAGAACAAGCTGATCACCAGCTATTTAGATCCAAAACAACTATTTCGGGGGTTTTTTTTTTCCTTTTTCTGATTTTAGTAATCTAGTGATCCAAAAGATCAGGACCCCAAAAGGTTCTTTAGATTTTGGTTGCTCTGTTTCAAGTGTAGCCATTTTATTTTCCCTATTCAATTTGTTTATTATGTTTTTAATTAACTTTCTCCTTTTGGTTGATAGAAGTTTTTGAGATGCAGCAAGAGCTACAGTCTGAGATGGACAAATTGCTTGAGTCCAGGGACGAAGCGTGGCAACTTCGCTAATCATGAGGGGTCCTTTTGGCCTCACGATTTTTTCTAAAAAAACCTTCACTGATATGAGGACAAGCTCATTATTCATCTCCAATCTCTCTTGGGAAACAAGTAAAAAATTAATTAAAATTCACTTTTTAATTTTAGATCATAAGCAACTTTTGGTTTAAAGATAAAAAGACTCTTCATTTATTATTTCAATTGATACAACTTTGATTACTGCAGATGGAAAGCAATTGCTTCTTACCTCCTAGAGAAACAGACAATGACATCAAGAACTGCTGGAACACTCACCTTAAGAATTTTAAAAGGCCCATTAGAAACTTTTGCCTAAGGCCGCTTTAGGCATTGAGCCGCCCCTGTTGAGTGCATCACTAGGTGGGCTACTGTTGGCATAAAAATGAACGAGGGTAGAAGGGAATTTTTCAGGGCAAGCTTGAGAGAGAAACTGGAGCTGGAGGCTGAGGGGAGAGAAGGGAAGGTCATGAGAAGGGAGGAGATGGTCAGATGAAGTGGGCGAGGGAGGAGGAAGGGGGTTAAGGGAGTGAGTAGAGATGATGGAAATCCATGAGATGGTGGTGGGTTTGAAGGGGAGGTTCTTGAAGAGGTGGAGAGCTTGAGGGAGAGTGGAGGGAGATTTACAGAAGAGCAGTGATGAGGTTGTTTGTAGGATTTTTTTTGTCTTGAAAAACTAGAATTCTATTTTATTTTCTTTTCTTTTGACCCATTCCTCTTTGACCTTTTCAAACATGGTTAACATATTAACCGTAGCTGACCAGATCTTATAAGGACTAAGTAAACTCTGTTAGTTATATCATGTCTTAATTTCTCTCCAACTGACTAACCTACAGCCATACCTACAGCCTATAAATACAAGGCTGAACTCAGCAGCAAAAAGTGGACAAGCGACACAAATGCTTCTTTTCTCTTTTTAAGTTTTTCTCTTCTTGAGACTTACTCTTGCATAATGCAATGAGAAGGGTTTCTTATAATTAATTTTTTTCTTTTAATTTTGGGCAACTATTCTCCGTCTAAGCATAGGCCTAGTCTACAGTCCTAAGTCATGTGTTGGTGGTGAGTTTTTGACCCTTTAGGGCAGCGACATTGCGATTGTATTCTCCAAGCCAGTTTTTGTTTCCTTTGCTTTATTTTATTCCTAATTATGATAGTCGTTGCATGTTAGAATAAATTATTGTTATTTTATCTTAATTTGATTTCGATAGAAAATTGCATGTTTAAAAAATAGTACAACTTTTATCCAATAATCTAAATGATCAAAATAATATTATTTTCTTTCTCATGAAAATCAATTAAAGTCTTTTAAATCTTTCTTATGCAAATATTAAAAGATATCATCATTAAAATGTTTATAATATCTTATCCCTATTAAATTATTGACTATTGAAAACTTGTTTTAAAAGCATACTGTCCTTTCCTGCATGTGATAAAATTTTAAAGTTACCCTTTTTTTCTTCCATGTGATTGAGTCCTGCAAATAATTATTGTCCACTCTCTCATTGTCAAACTCTTGCAAAAGTAATTATTTTACATATACTTACCATTTCAATTTCTTACAAAATAATTCCTAAGATTTACTAGCAGTTAATCAGCTAGCTACTACATTCTACAAAATTAATTTCTTGCAAATTAGATTATTTCAAATTATTAAAATTCTTGTCTTTTACTCAAGATTTAATTTATTTATTAATAGAATTTAGCTCATGCAATAAAACTAATTTAAACATGTTTCTTTTACTGAAACAAACTAATTGAGTTCTTTCAAAGATCTGTTTTGAAAATTGGTGTTCAATTCTTGAAAGATTTTACTCGATTAAAATTCTTGCAAATTTCTATTCTGATTCTTACAAGTTATTATCCTAATCGAATTCTTACAAAACTTTCATTCAAAATTTGAAATTATTTTTTAAATTTTACAAGAGTTGATTTTATCCCTTGCATACAACAAAAAGTATTAAGCAGTAGCGGCTTCAGGAGACATCCAGTATGCTCCATCGGTGTCATATCTATGACTCGTCTACTAGACCATTTTGTGCCCTCATGTTTTATATATTGAAGTCTCTTAAAACATGACATTGTCTCACTAATATCTAAGTTGGCAAATTCATATGAATTTTGTAATATATCATCAACAGAAAACAACATAAAATTTAAGTCTCCATCTTACTTCTTCTACTTTGTTATTTAATCTTATTTATATGACTCTGGAACTGATTACTAATAGTTCATATTATAAATGTGACCCTAAAACTTTTAAACATTAATTTTAAAATTCTTTCATGTTTAGCATTGGGCCATTTTCATATCTCTAGTTCAGAAAAATCATTCAAGGTTCTAATACTAAACCTCTCTTCCAATTTACGAAGAAATACATTGTGCATTGTTATGTATAATTCTCCTTATTTTATGTTTTTTGTGCCCTTGATTGGGCATGAACTTGACATATCTTAATTGCTCTATGGTGCCTTTATGAATGCTCATATGTGAGTTAACCTCACTACTTTTGTTACCTAGCGGATACATAGTGAGTGGTTGTAGATGAAACAATTGCCATAACCTTAAAGCGTCTCATTCTAGCAATGAATTATATAATCATTGCAAAATTGAATTGTCAAAATTTCTGCAAATTAAATTATTTGATCACTGCATAATGAATTATAGTATACTATTGTTATTATTCTTACTCTGCTGAAAACTTTTGTCATTTAATTAAACAAGAACTCAACACTCTTTTATTCTGCATACCCTAATTTAAAAATTACCAGTAAAAACATATATTCTAACATTTTTAAATATTCAAGAGACAGGGTAGAAATCTTTCTGTTATTTTGTCAAATCTGAGCTACAACAACATTATTTGTACACTTTATATAGCTGAAATAGGCATAGACTCCTAAGTAATTTAGTTCAATAGGATAAAGATATAGAAGGGAAAATTATTTTCTTGAAATTTCGTACAATTGGCATTTAATTAAGAAAGAGTAATTAATGTGGTTCTGTAATTAAGGAATGTCAAGAGTAAAAAATCTCCTACTTGAGTTATGCTGAAATGGCTAATTGGATTGGTAAAATTAGAGTTTGGACTAACCAATAATTCTAAAAAATTTTATTAAATATCTCATCAGCCTGTGTTAACCTTAACTTTAGAGGCGATATTGTTGTTTAGCTTATAACTCTAGTATACACACCAACATTTGGATATACTTGAATCTGTTTAAAATTAATCTTGATTACATATTATTGTTGGATCAACTTTTATCTTTCATATTTGAGTCAGATGTAAATAATGACCAGACCATACTATATTAGCTAGAATCGATATCCTAGTCTATCTAAGTCTATTATGAGAAGCAGAGTAGGATTGAAAATCTTAAAATTTAGGCTTATGTAGATGAGTATATTAATCTTAATCACGTGTAGGATGATTAATAGTTATGTGTGAATTTGTCCCCTATCCAACGCTAATTGAGATCTATTAAAACTATATTGCATAAAATAAATAATTTTATTATAATCGCATTATAATTAAGATCAAGAGACTATACCTCCTAGTCTCATTATTATTTTGGCTATTACCCCTTAACTTATTGTTGTCAAGTTTTGGATTTGATCCTGTTGGATATTGTAAAAATCAGGCTTCAGTTTTGGCTTTACAAATTATAATTTCTCTGTAACTAAGTTTAGAGATAAATTAAATATCTATTTTGATATCTTCAAACATGGTCATAATTGTCGACAATTTGACCAAGATTTTTTGCTGGAAATTTTAATTTAGATTCTTGTTACATGAAAAGTTATATATTTTAATATCTCTAGTAATGAATTAAATTTCTTTGAAATTATCTTATAACTAGAAAATTATTTAATCTTTCTCATTTTAGTTTCTAGCTTTTATTTAACAAGATATTTATTATTATTATCTATTTATATAACTTATTATATTTATTAAAGGTATATTTATAACTAAAATTTATACTCCTATTTAGGCGTTTTCATGATTTTAATAATAATAAACTTATGAGGATATTCTTATTTAAGTTGTGAAAATTATTAAACTTAAATTTTTACTATTCATTAAATTGTGTGTGTATATATATATTATATATACATATATATATATATATATATATATATATATATATATATATATATATATATATTATAATTCAAATTTTAAAATTATAAGTGCATCATTCTATAGTAAAATATCTTGAAATAATTACTTTTTTTACATAATTATGTACTTCAAGTATTTCTTCAAAAGCGTTCACATCTTTCGAAAGGAAATTATAATTTTCACTATTAGTTAAATTAGAAGTATTTTTCATAAATTTTCTTTGAAGATTTTAAATGTGACATATTTTCAAAACTAAAATTTATATAATGCATACATTATATGCATGTATTATTTGTGAAAATAAAGTTACATGTACAAAAAAAAAATTAAATTAAATATTATATCCTAATCACTAAATTAAAACAATAGTAATTTGTCTAAAATGAAAATTCGGATACTATTAAGAATATAAATTGTAAGGCAATTAGGATGCCTTGCTGTCTGAAAAGGAACCAATTTGTAATTATCTTATAAAATACTAAAATCCAAGCTAGGACATCATTAATATCTTAATAAGGTGAGTAGAATGGATAATAAATATTTTTCTCTAGTACATGTGCAACTCTTAAAGTTTTGATAGACACTAAGTGTGCATTCAATGACATTTAACAAGCTTTACTTTCTTGATTATCCTTCAACATATTAAATATATGTATATACATATATACTTGAATAATCAAATTATATATATATATATATATATATATATATATATAATATATATATATATATATATATATATATATATATATATATATATATATATATATGCTCTTTGTTATAAATCATTATGGGATAATTTACTTATTTTGAAACCAAGGTAACATTAAAAAAATTATAATTACCTTATGATCCCAAATAGGGGGAGACTCTGATAATTCCCCAAGGGCTTTATAGGTCTAATAAAGGGTGTCAAGAGTCATGTGGTCATGAAGAGTTAAACTTCTGACTATCATTGTTCGAAAAATAAAAGGCTGTTAAGCTATTTGTCTGAGCCTGAAAAATATAAAGTCATTTTGACTAAGGATCTTTCATGGAGCATGGTCCTAAATTCAACAAGGGAGATGGGATTACACTCATAGTAGAGTTCACCGATAACGAGAACTCAACCTATTTGATTGGGAGCTGGTTCCAAAAAAGAGGTTCAATGTGATAGAAATAAGCTGGACCAGTGATACTCATGTGGAGCATCGACCTGGATATCTTTATATTCTATATGTAGCATTATAACTATTACTCCTTATCTATGGTGACAATGTTCTTAGGTAAGGTTGAGTTTAACTCTTAATATATCCAACACATGTAGTGTGGAGGGTATAACATTCAGCTGTAGCCTTAGAGGACTTATCTATGTGAGAAGAATCGTGATGGCCGCGGTTGGGGGACGAGCTGAGCCTTAGAAACACTCCGAGTCGGTTATTATGTGCATGACTTTTAATGCTCAACCCGCTCGCTTAATAGATAGAAACGTATTGTGTGTGTATTTTATCAATATCTGATTAAAGAAGCTAGTTCCAATAGTAGTCCACTATATCTCTCAGATGACGATGAATTCACTAAGAAAGGTTTCAGGCATACTCCACCTGTCCTGAATCCAGTATGATGTTGCTCGAGTTTCATTCCTATTTTATGATTTGATGATTCGTTTTATTATGCATTATTTTTATTTTTTTATTTTCCCTGAAACTCAAGTTTTTTAAGGGGACTGTTGAATTTTTTTTCTTGAAAAACTTGATTTCTGTTTTACTTTCTTTCCTTTTGATCCATTCCTCTTTGACCTTTTCAAACATGTTTAACATATTAACCGTGGCTAACCGGATCTTATGAGGACTAAGTAAACTCTGTTTGTTATATTATCTACTAATTTCTCTCCAACCATAACATGCAGCCTATAATAGAAGGCTGAACTCAGTAGAAAAAGTGAATTGCTTCTCTTCTCTCTCGAGTTTTTCTCTTCTCAAGGCTTATTCTTGCATAATTGTAATGCCCCGTTCTAGCGGGTACGGAGACGCTACTGCAACGTATATACGCAAGTCAGAAATACCCTCACGTATGTACGCTAAGCATCAGTACAAGAAGGAATCAGAGTACGGAAGGGCGTGGTATATATACATATACACATTCCAACTTAAAGATTACAAAGTTATCACAGAGCGCGATATATTGGTACATGTACATTATATCACAGCCAGGTACAAAAGTAAGAATTACAATTTGTACAGTAAAAAGGTGCTCACGGGCTAAGAAGAAGATCCCCGAGCTTGCATGAAAATTCAGGAACAGAAGGAGATAGGACAAGTCAGGCTGCTCCGAGAGATAAGCTTGATCTTCGGTGGAGGGCTCCGCTTCAATCCAAGCTTCAGAACCTGAACATGCAAGTCCAGGGGAGTCAGAAACTCTCTAATAAATAAACAGGTGAATGCCAAGTGTTGTGTAGAAATAGGTATATGTGTGTTGACATGATTAAAATAGGTATAAGCATCAAGAGCTGTGTCGAGTGTACATGTACAGTAAGCATGAAATGGAGGCATAAAATGAAAGTGATAAGACCTGAGTAAATCTATTGCTACCATTTTTAATATTTATACTTATTACCCGTTCTACCCATATGTCTAGGTATGTGTAATAGCATCCCAGCACACATGCATCCACATATGAGTAAATCGAGGCTGTTATTGGAAACCAACGGGGGTATCAATGAACAATGTTTACAGTGGGTCCCGTGCATATCCGGGACCACGACCCAGGATTGTTCCGTTGCTGGAGGACGAAACCTGCCGCAAGGCGTACAGTAGGGTCTTATAGGATACCCATGTCAAGATGGTACCAGGAAGGAGGGAGCCAGCGCTCCCTCGGTCGCCTGGAGGCCCTTAGGTCAAACCGGAAATGTAGTTGCACAACATACCTAAAACTACTGTAAACACGAACATATATTGATAGCCGCAAATTTCTCCCGACCCGATTCAAATGGTTTCTTTTTATGATTTATTATGTAATTATCAATTCACGGGAAAGCAAGTGCATGACAAGATCAGGAGTTCAAGAGTACATGAGTATTATAATTTCAAGTCACCAGATTCCCGTAAATATGATAGTCGTAAGCCAAGTAACAATATGCCATAACGAGGCAAGTACCAAGTAGTAGCATAACAGGTGCCATGAGACATATGCCTGAGAGGTGATATTAGGCAGGCGATAAGTGATAGCATGATACATGTAAGTGTGCCAGAAAAATAATATAATATTAGTCAACATGACGAAGTAGGAAAATCCGAAGGAAAGCGAGAACACTCGCCTAAAACTACAGGAAACACCAGGAAATCTCAAGCTCCAGAATCTAGGTAACCAACGCATTCAATAACCAATATTATATATAAAAAAAGAGGAGGAGAAGGATGAATCAGAAAAAGTGAGAATGAAGACGCAGGGGTCGCAGACGCGGGGTTACGCCGCGTTGATGTCACAAACGCGGGGTCTGAGACCCGCGTTTTATAATACAGGAAGAACGCAGACGCGAGCACATGCTCCGCGTCGCGTTAATACATGAACGCGAAGATCGCGTTAAAGAGGGCTTGGACGCCGGGTGAGCTCCGCGTCTAGTACTAAAATAGGAGAGAAGAGAGAGACAGGGAAATGAGAGAGACACAGAGAGAGACGCAGGAATGAGGGAGTATGTGACGCAGAGAAGGGAAAAAGAGAAGGAGAAAAAGAAAGAAAGGAAGGAAGGAAGGAAAGAATGAAAGAAGGAAAGAATGAAAAAGAAAAGAAAGGATGGTCGGCGGGGCCTCGCCGGCGGTCGGAGTTGGCCGGAGATGGGCGACCAAGGCCCCAAAAGAGAAGGTAGTTGATGGTGCAAGTGTAGTTCAAATGAAAAAAAATAAAGTTTTGGAAATGGCATTTTGGAGAACGGAGCTAGACCTCGTTGGAAAGAGAATGACGAGGAGAAGAAGATGGTATGGTTGTGTGTGTGGTTAAGGTGGTGTAGGTGATGGTGGAAATGGTGGTGAAGTTGGTGGAGAAGATGGGTCTCCTTGATGGAAAAAGAGGAAGAAGAAGATGGTGGAGATGGTGTTGTTGTTGTTAGAATGAAGGAGGAGATGGAGGAGAAAGTGGTGGAGAAAATGGTGGAAGAAGTTGGTGGTGGAGGAGATGAAGAATGGAGGGGGTGGCCGGCCAAGGGAAAGCTTGGGGTGCTGTTCGTTGGCTGTAAAATGAAGGAGAAGAAGAGAAAATGAAAGAGAGAGAAGATGGGGATGTGTGTGTGTGTGTGTGTGTGTATAAAGGAGTTGATTATTACAACATTGTCATTGCCAATCCTTCCAAAAGAGACTTGCGTCTCCACTTAAAATGGGCTGCGTCTAGGGGTACCACCGGATACGGATTATCCGCGGATATCCGCATCCGAATCTGCCTCCAATCCGGATACGGATATCATTTTTCACATCTATCAATATTCGTATCCGTATCCGAAAGGTAGGTGCGGATACAGATATGGTAAAAGTAATATCTTATTCGTATCCGATCCGATATCCGAATGTTGCGTGCTTAATAATGATATCGGTATGGAGAAGACTATTCTTCAATGGAATAAGGCATTAAATTTTGATATTTTGAGTTGGTGAAAAAGTAATAGTGAAAAGCATTCGATTCTTATAAGAGCACCACATGATATTATGAGTATTTCGACATCAACCATGTCATCCAAATCGACATTTAGCACCGGAGGACGTGTAATCTATTGTTATAGAAGTCAAATGACAATGAATACGATGAATGTATTGATATGTACACAATAATATCATAGTATGTATCACATTGAATATTGTAGTAGATGAGATAAAAAGTAATATAAGTATTTCTGTTTAATTTATCTTTAACCATATCCATTTTAACATATCCGATTAGTATCAGCATCCGATCTGGTAATATTCGATTTATATCTGATATCTGATTTTGGCGGATACGGATATCATTTTTCCACATCCGTCAATATCCGTATCCGTATCCGAAGGTTGGGTGCGGATATGGATATGGTAGAGGTAATATCCGATCCGTATCCGATCCGATGGCACCCCTAGCTGCGTCTCATTCAACTCACACTCGTGTCTGGCCAATTTTGAGCCAGACGCGAAGATTAGAGCCGCGCCTCAGATAAAAACGCGAGAATCGCGTTGATAGAAAAGACAAAAAGGCATCGTGACTAAATCAGAGTTGATTTCCTAGAGGGACATAACATTAAATGCGGGATGGAGAGAGTCTCCGCATTAAATGTTGAACCCATATTGGGTGAGTCTCGTGTCAGGCAAGAAGAGAGAAAAAGTAAAAATATCCGGATAGAATTCCGGTATCTGGGAAAACACCGGGAACTCAAGAAAAGCCCGAAAAATGAAGTATCTTGAAAAGGTTCCCAATAATTCGTAAAAATAATAAATATTATTTAAAGATTTTGGTGAAATCGGTTTTCAAAAATTTAATCTCATTTTCATAATAAAAATTCTGAAGTCAACCGTTGACACCAGTCTACACTGGGTCGGCCGGATTTTGATAAAATCTGAAAAATTTCAGAAAATGTCTGAAGAGAGAAAATATAATTCTAAGAAAAAATATGAAAGCAAAATTCAGAAATTTGATTTCAATTGTAAACTAAAATTCCTAGAATCAACCAGTGATACTAGCCGACACCAAATCCAGGGGAGTTTTGATAAATTCTAAAAATTCTCAAAAAATTCATTTAGATAGAAAAAATGATTTTAAGAAATAATGTGAAAGTCGTTTCTAGGTTTTTAACTCCGTTTGTAAATTAAAAATCCGAGAGTCGGTCAGCGACATTGGTCGACACCGGCTTTGAAGATTTACAATTTAATTCTGAAAAATTTTAGAAAATCATGAAAAATCTAGAATATTAAAAAATAATATTTGAAACTAAAATCAGTCAAATCTGAATACTAAAAAGATTCAATCATGCCATACTGCTATATGAGTAAGAATTTAAATAACAGAAAATAAGAAAATACGCTCCAAAAATCAGGACACATAGCTGTGTACGTATTCTGAGGATGGGGTGTTACAATCCATCCACCTTATCAAAAATTTTATCCTCGAAATTTCGATAATGGGGATGTGAAGGTAGGAAATAATAGGGTAAGGAATTTTACCAACTAAGATGTAAAGAGTTAGGGGTAACGTTCACGAATAATATCCTCTCGTTCCCATGTAGCTTCTCCTGGGGCATGCCTATTCCAAGAAACCTGTACTAATGGTATTTCCCGATTTTTCAGCGTTTTGATACTTCTGTCCAGAATGGCCATTGGCTACTCCTTGTAGGATAGATCTGGTTATAGTTCTAATTCTGAGTGATCTAGAATGTGACTCTCATCCTTGACATAATTCCTCAACTGTGATATATGGAATACATTATGTACTCCTTCTAAAGATGGTGGCAATGCCAATCGGTAAGCCACATCTCCCACACGATCCAAAATTTCAAATGGGCTGATGTATCTCGGACTAAGTTTTCCGCGAGTACCGAATCGGATTATCCCTTTGATTGGTGATATCCTTAAAAATACATGATCACCTGTTCTGAATTCCAACGGTCTTCTATTAGTGTCTGCCCAACTCTTCTGTCGGCTCTGTGCTGCCCGGAGATGATCTCTGATAATTCTGACTTTATCTGTTGTCTGAACTAGAATATCTAGTCTCATAAGTCTTCTTTCGCCGACTTCATCCCAACATATTGGCGACTTGCATTTTCTGCCATATAATGCTTCAAATGGAGCCATCTTAATACTGGCCTGATAGCTGTTATTATAAGAGAATTCTACCAAATGAATATAGTCTTCCATGACCCTTTAAATTCTATCATGCAGGCTCGTAACATATCTTTAAGAATTTGGATAGTTCGTTCAGATTGTCCGTCTGTCTGAGGATGATATGAGGTACTAAATTTCAGACGAGTTCCTAAATTTTCTTGGAGACTTTCCCAGAAATGTGATCGGAATCTTGTGTCTCTATCTGATACGATGCTAACTGGAACTCCATGTAGACGAACTATTTCTTTCATATATTTATCTGCAAGAACTTCTGTTGACTGACCTACTCTGAAGGGTAGGAAGTGAGCTGCTTTTGTGAGGCGGTCAATGATTACCCATACGGCATTGTTACCCTTAGGACTGGAGGGTAGAGCTGTAACAAAATCCATGGTTATATGTTCCCACTTCCATTCGGATATCAGTAATGGTTGTAGAAGTCCAGCTGTTCTCTGATGTTCTACCTTTATTTGCTGACAAACTAAGCAATTTGCCACATACTGGGCTATCTCCCTCTTCATGGCATTCCACCAAAACTTCTGCTTCAGGTCTTGATACATTTTATTTCCTCCTGGGTGTATGGAATAAGCCGAACTGTGAGCCTCTGCCAAAACTTTCTGCCGAACTTTCCTTGTGGTACACAGATTCTGTTACCAAAATAAAGTGTACCATCCAAATGAATACAGATATTTGTCCTTAATCCAGCTTCTACTTGAGCCCTGAATTTCTGTAATCTGGGGTCTTCCTTAATTTCACTTATCAGGGTTGGTTGAATCTGGAAGGTCATTAGTTGACCTAACTCATCAGCTCCTTGTATTAGCATTAAGTCCAACTTTATGATTTCTCGAAGCAATTCCTTCTTTTGAGTAAGTTGTAATAATACTTTGTTCTCTGGTCTCCTGCTTAATGCATCTGGGACTGTATTGTCCTTACCAGGATGGTACTGTAAGTCTATGTCATAGTCGGCCATCAATTCAAGCCACCGCCTTTGCCTCATGTTTAATTCTTTCTATGTGAAGATATACTTAATACTCTTATGATCAGTATAGATCAATACTTTGTCCCCCAGAAGGTAGTGTCTCCAGATCTTCAATGCAAATATTACCGCCGCCAGTTCTAAGTCATGGGTTGGGTAATTCTCTCATGTGGTTTCAATTGCCTAGATGCATAAGCTATGACATGACCATGCTGCATTAATACGCATCCTAGGCCTTTTCCGGATGCATCACTATATATCACCATCCCTCCTGTTCCTGAGGGAGTCTTCAAGATTGGATCTGAAATTAGTCTTTCCTTTAATTGTTCAAATGTTGTAGTACATTCCTCTGACCATTGATACCTTTCCCCTTTTCTGGTGAGCTTTGTTAATGGGGCTGCGATTTTGGAGAAGTCTTGTACAAATCTCCTGTAATATCCAGCTAATCCAATAAAGCTTTTAATTTCTGTTATTGTCCTTGGGATTGGCAAATCTTTTACTGCCTGGATCTTGTTAGGGTCAAATGAAATTCCTTCTTCTGAAACTACATGACCCAAGAAAGCTATATGGTCTAACCAGAACTTACACTTGCTTTGCTTAGCATAAAGTTGTTCCTGCCGGAGAGTTTGTAGCACTATCTTTAAGTGTTCTGCATGCTCTCTGTCATTCTTAGAATATATTAAGATATCGTCGATGAACACCACGACAAACTGGTCCAAATATGGTGAGAAGACTCGGTTCATCAAATCTATAAAGACGGCTGGGGCATTGTCACTCCGAAGGGCATGACTAGAAATTCGTAATGACCATAGCGAGTTCGGAATGCTGTCTTCGGAATATCTTTTTTCTTCACTTTTAGTTGGTGATAACCTGATTGTAAATCCAATTTCGAAAACACTCGGGCCCCATGAAGTTGATCAAAAAGATCATCAATTCTTGGTAAGGGATACTTATTCTTGATGGTAACTTTGTTTAATTCTCTGTAGTCTATACACAACCGCTTCCCACCATCTTTCTTGTTGGCCAATAGTACCGGAGCTCCCCAAGGTGAAGTACTCGGTCTAATCAATCCTTTGTCAGAATATTCCTGTAACTGCCTCTTTAGAACTTCTAATTCAGTGGGCGCCATTCTGTATGGGGCTTTAGATATTGGGACTGTGCCCGGAATGATATCAATGGAGAACTCAATCACTCTATCGGGTGGAAGTCCTGAGATCTCTTTAAATACTTCTGGAAACTCATTCCAACTGGTACTCCCTTTTCCTGGATTTCAACAGTAGTCATCTGTGTTTTCCCTTGGCAGGTTTACGTTCTCCTTCAAATTGAAACTCAGGCTAAAGCGGTATTCTGAAAATAACTTTCTTATTTCGACAATCAATAACCGCATGGTATTTGTTGAGCCAAGTCATGCCTAAGATTACGTCGTACCCTTTAGTATCCAGTACGAACATATCCACTGCTAATGTCCTGTTACACAGTTCCACCGGACAATCTATACAAATTCTATTGGAGATGACTACCCCATTACTGGTACTAATCTCCCACTTGTGGTCTAAATATTCAACAGGTATAGAGTGCAAAGCAGTCAAACTATCTGATATGTAACAATGAGAAGCGCCAGAATCAAAGAGGGCTAAGAAGGTTTAGAGTGCACCATAATCTTACCTGTTACCACTTCTCCAGAAGTTTGGGCCTCTTCCGCTGTCAAGTTGTAGGCTCGTCCTCTACCACGACTGAAGGTTCACCTAGAGGGGGGTGAATAGGTGATGGCTAATCTAATGGTCACTTAATACCAAATAATGCGGAAGCTAAAAGCAATGATGACCTAAACAAACTATTTAAACTAAACACTACGTATAACACAAGAGTGTAGCCGAATTCCCCGTGAAGGGCTCTGGACTAACTCCTCTAGATTCCCCTTGAATGGGTTGAGGTGCCGCGTTGGCTCTCTTGGTTGAATACAAGTGTTAGCAAACAAACCCAAGCAAGTATATCAATATGAGCACACAAGTATATCATGCATATAAAGATAAACACAATAAAGGAATGCAAGATATAAATAAGAGACAAAGAGAGAGAGAGTGAGAAATCGCAAACACAAGGGATTTGTTTCGAGGTTCGAGCACTCTTGCTCTACATCCCCGCCTTCGACACACGAAGGATTTTCACTATAATCGATCCCAATGGATCACCCGGTGCCGCAACACCTACAAGCTCTCGGACTCCCTAGTCCGTACACACGCAAGCCCACCGGCTCGCCGAGGCCGCACCTCAAACAAGAGTTCGCACCCGAACCCGAAAACCCGAGTCCACACTAGGACCCGAAACACTGCGAACATAACCGTCCGCCTTCTCAAAGAACAAGGAAAGAACTCTTTGGTGATCACAACACTTTGATCACCTAAAAACACTCTCACTACAACACTCCTATAAGATGAATAGCAATGGATGGCTCAAGTGTTTGTGTGAGAAAAATAAGGATGAAAATTATGGAGGAAAACTCAAAGAATCACTTTTACTCACTCTTGATAAACTCTCCTTTTGATTGGAAATATTTGCTCTCAAATATGTGAAGAAAACCTTTGAAAGGATAAGAAAAACTGTCTTGAAAGCTCTCCTCAAATCTTGGTGAAAACAATGACCAAACCCCCAAATTTATAGGTTGTCAAAAACTAGCCGTTGGGGTCTGTCAGACCTGTCGGTCGACCGCCCGGTAGACCGCCAATGGTCAAAAATCAGACCGTTGGAGCCTCCGGTCGACCGCCCGGTCGACCCAAGAGAACAGAGAGCACTGCTCTCAGTTCCGGTTGACTGGGTCGGCAGACCGGCCATCTGCCAGGTCAAGGCGTGCACGTCGTGCACGTCGGTCGACCTAGCCGGTCGACCGACTTCAGCTCTAGTCGACTTGATAGGTCGACTAGTCGACTTGGCTGAAGCCTGAAACAAAAATCTGATAAGGGATTTAAAACTTGGTCTTTTTGATTGAAATAAAATCCCATAAAATACTTAAAAATCTACAAAAATAGTTTTACCAATATTCTTTGATAAACAAACATGCTTGCACAAAATCAAGGCATGTTATAAGAGATTTGGACTATTTTTGTAATATGGAAATATTGGCTCAATTGAAAACTTGTATTTTCCAAAATCTTATTTTCCAAAACTCCTTTAAATAAAAACTAGATATTTTGAACTCATTAAAGCATAGTGTGTATGGATATGATCCACTACACAAATAAGATGAAATATCTAAGTTTTTGACATTAAGCTCTAAACTTGGTTTTGGTTAAAGGCATGTATATAGGAAACACCAAAACCAAAATAGTATTTTTTCAAAGTAAAAATTCTTTTCTAAAACTAAAAATCTTTTATGAAAATATCTCTATCAAGAGTGTGTGTGTAAATGTATACTTGAGCAATCCACCAACTACTCTATCCTTTACATTTTAACTAAAACAAAATCTTCTAAAAACTAAATCTTATACCTAGACACAAGTCTTGATCATGAAGTCTTCCCTTGAAGTCTTCTCATCATCTTGACTTGGTCCAAATGCAATCCAACGAGCTCGACTCCTCTTGAGTACTTAATGTGATCTTGATGCATAGGCTCGTGAATCAACGGTGCTAGCTCCAAAATATGTCTCTAAATCCTTTGTTGAAGCTCCACACCTACTAAGATCTTGATAACAAATCTGTCACTAATTAAATACAAGATCATTAGTAAACATAACTACATAAGTTGATCATCATCAAAACTAGAGTGATGGGCCTTTGGGCCAACAATCTCCCCCTTTTTGATGATGACAAAACTCATGAAGTTATATATGCATGGATTAAAGTAAAGCTTCAAGGAAGCTCCCCCTTAACTCATGCATAACACATAAACAAATAGATATGCAATGAGGCACATAAACATGTATGCAAATGTAGGAGTAAACATGCTAATCTAGCATAAAACAAATCAAAGATTCTTTTTCTCCTATTTGCAAAACAAAAACATATATGCATAAACATAAATTTTTTATAAAAACATACATGCATATATAGCAAATACCTCTCCCCCTTTTTGTCAATCATCAACAAAGGGTTTAAGGTAAAAACAAATCATCAAATCTTTCTCCCCCTTTTTGTCATAAACAAAGAGATCAATAAGGGGTCAAACATATCAATAAAAGGTTATATGCGATATACATTCATGAAGAGGAAGACATTAAGTTAGCTTCCCTACACATATGCATTACATGAAGAAGGGATGACAAGCCCCAATTCACATAACACATATTATGTAATGCATAAGAGGAGATGTGAAGCTCCCCCTACACACGTGTACCACATAAAAAAGAGATTGTCAAGCTCTTCAATACATAATACACTCAACATGAATCTATATGTAGAAGAGATGTTAAGCTCTCCTTGCATATAGGCAATACCAATCAAATTTTTTTTAATTTTTCTTAAACAAAATTTTTTTAAAGGTATCAGAGCTTTTGTAAAACAAACAAATTTAAGATACCAAATTGAAAATAATCATTATTGTAAATCATATTTACCAATTGAAATTTAACAAATATGAAGTTGAAACATATTGATACCAATAGTAAACATAATGATCAAAAATTTTTATTTTTCATCATAAACTTTGTGCTTTTAAACATGTGAACCAATTGTAAGTTAAGCACATGAAAATCATATATATGTATGAAAAAAAATATACCAATTGAAATTGATACATACATATATAAGAAAACAAAATATGAGTATATACAAAAATTATCAATTTAGATATTAATTGAAAGAATCCAATGATACCAATTGAAAATGACAATGTAAATCAAGTATATAACTCATAACTTATGCCTCCCAACCAAGTTCAAGATTAAAATGTTTTTCTCATAAAGCATACATGAACATGATCTCCCATCCATCCTCCCATAGATGGTAAGGGATTTCAAAAATTAGATTTGAAAGTATTTTAGCATTGAAAATCACTACCAAATGAAGAACAATAACTAGTTAAAATAATTTTTAAAAAACTAGTTAAAGATCCTTCAAAAACATGAAATCAAAGCATATGTTTTTCATGAATCATACCAAATACAAGAATTGACACTCGATCTATGAAGCTCAAAAAATATGTTCATGAAACAAAGTCATGACAAAATAAATAAAGTGTGAGTGTTCAAAAGTCATGTAAATAGCATTTTCATGAAAATAGACATTGAAGCTCAAAAAGTGTGAGTATCATTTTTAAATCATAAAATTCATTTTTCATAAAAATAAAGCACACTTCTAGGTATATGTATGATTTATCCAATCCTAACAATACACATACATATCCCAAACATAAAAGAGTCAATCAATTGTATTTGCATGAAGGTAAGAGACTCACAGGTATACATGTATATTTATTAGATTTGAATTAATAATACATATACATAAAGTAAAGCATAAAAATTGGCAAAGCATGTATAAATGAAAGAATCATCAAAACTAGGTTATACATGTGCATATAGTGGGTACAAATGAGCATGAAGTGCAAACATATATAAATCACGTGTAACTCACTATTTGTACATGTATAATACAAGTTTTGATAAAAACTACATCTAAGCATGTTTTTACCACATGAAGCACATAAAACAAATAAAACATGATCATGCTAAAAATATCATGAATGAGCAAGCATGAACATAAATAAAATGAGAGTTTAGAGATTGTTACCAACTTCAAAGCTCCAATCATGGTGGTTGTCCCACCAAAACCTCCTTCATAGCTGTGCATCAAAAATATGTCCATCTAGTCCACGTGCAACCACCACCAAGGCACCAAATTTCTCACGTCTTGTGAGAGCCCTCACCTACATCAAAAACCAAAGGTGGGGATTTTGATACTCATTTTCTTTTGGGTCCTTGGGGGTTAGCTTTGTAAGGCACCCAAACATTTTTTATGATTAGCAAAATTTAAAACATGCAACTTATCAAAACAAATTTTGATAAATGGCCTTTGCGGCCACAATGTGTACATGTGTACACCTTAGGATGCTTATGTGTAGGAGTGTGATCATGACGTGCAACATAAGCATATGCATGATGATGTTGTGCATGAATGTGTGGAGTTTGTTTCTTTGAAAACAAAGACTCCAATCTCTTATGATTAAATGCACAATTGCTCAAAGTTGAGCTTAAACAATTAATCCTATTTTTCAAAACATTAACTTCATTTTGATCAATAGAAGTGGTGGCATGTAAAGCATGATCAAAAGTCTTTTTCTTTTTAGAAACTCTTTCTTTTTCTTTTTCAAAAATTTTTCTTTTCAAAGTAGAGTTTTCTTGAAAAGCAATTTCTTTTGTTTTTCCACCAAAACAATTTCATTTTCAAAGTAGCGTTTCCTTCACAAAGATCATTCAATTTTGAAAGTAAGGAAACATTCTCATTTTTCAAATCTTTATTTTCTTTTTCCAAACATGCAATATTAGTTCTAAATGAATCATTTTCTATATGCATGCAATCAAAATTCTTTTTCAAATTTTTATTTTCTTTCTTAATCATGTCATATTTCTCAAGCAATAATTGACAAAATGTAGAAGCTCTTCATATGACATGTCCTCATCCTCGGATTCGGTAGTTACCTCAAGGGGGTTATCCCCTTGGACCATGTAGCACATATTTGAAGGGTCGCTTCCAACATCCGAGTCGCTCCCCGCATAGTATTGATCATTTTCGCCAAGGGAGATCAAGGTGTTCCAAACTACAAAAGCCAAATCAAAATTAGCAACCCTAGATAAATAATCATCATTTAGGGTAGATCTTAAAGCATGTAGGGCTTTTGCATTAGCCTCAATATTCTTACCATTTAAACAATATGCATTATTAGTTGTGGCAAGATAAACATGAATACCTAAGGCTTTGAGATACAAGGACATCTTCACCTTCCATATATGGATGTTAAGAATGTCAAACATGGGTGGTGACATGAAGTCCATGGTGTGTGTACAAAAATATTGTGATTAGCCTAAAAAATGAGGATCTTTAACTCTAGGTTGTTAGACCCAAATCAGAGTACCAAGCTCTGATACCAATTGAAGGTTCACCTAGAGGAGGGGTGAATAGGTGATGGCTAATCTAATGGTCACTTAATGCCAAATAATGCGGAAGCTAAAAGCAATGATGACCTAAACAAACTATTTAAACTAAACACTACGTATAACACAAGAGTGTAGCCGAATTTTCCGTGAAGGGCTCTGGACTAACTCCTCTAGATTCCCCTTGAATGGGTTGAGGTGCCGCGTTGGCTCTCTTGGTTGAATACAAGTGTTAGCAAACAAACCCAAGCAAGTATATCAATATGAGCACACAAGTATATCATGCATATAAAGATAAACACAATAAAAGAATGCAAGATATAAATAAGAGACAAAGAGAGAGAGAGAGAGTGAGCAATCGCAAACACAAGGGATTTGTTTCGAGGTTCGAGCACTCTTGCTCTACATCCCCGCCTTCGACACATGAAGGATTTCCACTATAATCGATCCCAATGGATCACCCGGTGCCACAACACCTACAAGCTCTCGACTCCCTAGTCCGTACACACGCAAGCCCACCGGCTCGCCGAGGCCGCACCTCAAACAAAAGTTCGCACCGAACCCGAAACACCCGAGTCCACACTAGGACCCGAAACAATGCGAACACAACCGTCCGCCTTCTCAAAGAACAAGGAAAGAACTCTTTGGTGATCACAACACTTTGATCACCTAAAAACACTCTCACTACAACACTCCTATAAGATGAATAGCAATGGATGGCTCAAGTTTTTGTGTGAGAGAAAAACAAGGATGGAAATTGTGGAGGAAAACTCAAAGAATCACTTTTACTCACTCATGATAAACTCTCCTTTTGATTGGAAATATTTGCTCTCAAATATATGAAGAAAACCTTTTGAAAGGATAAGAAAAACTGTCTTGAAAGCTCTCCTCAAATCTTGGTGAAAACAATGACCAAACCCCAAATTTATAGGCTGTCAAAAACTACCAGTTGGGGTCTGTCAGACCTGTCGTCGGACCGCCCGGTCGACCGCCAACGGTCAAAAATCAGACCATTGGAGCCTCCGGTCGACCGCCCGGTCGACCCAAGAGAACAGAGAGCACTGATCTCAGTTCCGGTCGACTGGGTCGGCAGACCGGCCATCTGCCAGGTCAAGACGTGCACGTCGTGCACGTCGGTCGACCGAGCCGGTCGACCGACTTCAGCTCTAGTTGAATTGATAGGTCGACTAGTCGACTTGGCTGAAGCCTGAAACAAAAATCTGATAAGGGATTAAAACTTGGTCTTTTTGATTGAAATAAAATCCCATAAAATACTTAAAAATCTACAAAAATAGTTTTACCAATATTCTTTGATAAACAAACATGCTTGCACAAAATCAAGGCATGTTATAAGAGATTTGGACTATTTTTGTAATATGAAAATATTGGCTCAATTGAAAACTTGTATTTTCCAAAATCTTGTTTTTCCAAAGCTCCTTTAAATAAAAACTAGATATTTTGAACTCATTAAAGCATAGTTTGTATGGATATGATCCACTACACAAATAAGATGAAATATCTAAGTTTTTGACATTAAGCTCTAAACTTGGTTTTGGTTAAAGGCATGTATATAGGAAACACCAAATCCAAAATAGTATTTTTCCAAAGTAAAAATTCTTTTCTAAAACTAAAAATCTTTTATGAAAACATATCTATCAAGAGTGTGTGTGTAAATGTATACTGAGCAATCCACCAACTACTCTATCCTTTACATTTTAACTAAAACAAAATCTTCTAAAAACTAAATCTTATACCTAGACACAAGTCTTGATCATGAAGTCTTCCCTTGAAGTCTTCTCATCATCTTGACTTGGTCCAAATGCAATCCAACGAGCTCGACTCCTCTTGAGTACTTGATGTGATCTTGATGCATAGTCTCGTGAATCAACCGGTGCTAGCTCCAAAATATGTCTTTAAATCCTTTGTTGAAGCTCCACACCTACTAAGATCTTGATAACAAATCTGTCACTAATTAAACACAAGATCATTAGTAAACATAACTACATGAGTTGATCATCATCAAAACTAGAGTGATGGGCCTTTGGGCCAACAACGACCCGCTGTTGTTCGCTCCACCTCTCGAGCTACAGTGAGGACCTGGGAATATGTTTTCAGCTGTTGGGGAATCAAAAGGACTTGAATATCCATTTGTAAGCCCTGCTGAAACCTGCTTGCCCGTTTATCTTCGTCGGCTATCATATACGGAGCAAAATGACTCAGCCTTAAGAACTCAGCAGCATATTCATCAACAGATCGATTCCATTGTTGAAGTCGGATGAATTGCTCTTCCATCTCCTTCTGAGCGGTGGTAGGGAAGAATCTATCATAAAAGCTTTTAGAGAACTGGTCCCAAGTGATGGGTTTATCCAGTTTTGCTTCTTCAGCTAGCCACCAGTTTCTAGCCACATCCTTTAGTTGGATCTTGGCGACCTTTATTCTCCACCATATTTTGGATAACCCTTAGAATATCAGCATTTCCCCCTGCGGGCCGTCCTACGGTTGCCTGGAGTTGTTACGTCATGCCCTTCTATCCATATCTATGTTGGTAAAAGATGTCTAGAAAGAGGAGTGAAAGAAAAAGATAGATGGACTTTAGGAATCAAGGGATGGAATATCAAGAAGGAATGGATAACTTTGTATATTGTGGTTGGAATGTATAACTGAAACTCATGTATTCCTATTGCAAATTAAGATCCCATTAATTTGCAGTTTGGTTGTACTGTAGGTGTGAGAGCCTAGGCTCTGATACCAACCTGTAACGCCACGTTCCGGCGGGTACGGAGACGCTACTGCAACGTATATACGCAAGTCAGAAATACCCTCACGTATGTACGCTAAGCATCAGTACAAGAAGGAATCAGAGTACAGAAGTGCGTGGTATATATACATATACACATTCAAACTTAAAGATTACAAAGTTATCACAGAGCGCGATATATCGGTACATGTACATTATACACAGCCAGGTACAAACGTAAGAATTACAATTTGTACAGTAAAAAGGTGCTCACGGGCTGAGAAGAAGATCCCCGAGCTGGCAGGAAGATTCAGGAATAGAAGGAGTTAGGACAAGTCAGCCTGCTCCGAGAGATAAGCTTGATCTTCAGTGGAGGGCTCCGCTTCAATCCAAGCTTCAGAACCTGAACATGCAAGTCCAGGGGAGTCAGAAACTCCCTAATAAATAGACAGGTGAATGCCAAGTGTCGTGTAGAGATAGGTATATGTGTGTTGACATGATTAAAACAGGTATTAAGCATCAAGAGCTGTGTCGAGTGTACATGTACAGTAAGCATGAAATGGAGGCATAAAATGAAAGTGATATGATCTGAATAAATCTATTGCTACCATTTTTAATATTTATACTTATTACCCGTTCTACCCATATGTCTAGGTATGTGTAATAGCGTCCCAGCACACATACATCCACATATGAGTAAATCGAGGATCTTATTGAAAACTAACAGGGGTACCAATGAACAATGTTTACAGTGGGTCCCGTGCATACCCAGGACCATGGCCCAGGATTGTTCCGTTGCTGGAGGACGGAACCTGCCGCAAGGCGTACAGTAGGGTCTTATAGGATGCCCATGTCAAGATGGTACCATGAAGGAGGGAGCCAGCGCTCCCCTCGGTCGCCTGAAGGCCCTTAGGTCAAACCGAAAATGTAGTTGCACAACATACCTAAAAACTACTATAAACACGAACATATATTGATAGCCGCAAATTTCTCCCGACCCGATTCAAGTGGTTTTTTTTATGATTTATTATGTAATTATCAATTCACGGGAAAGCAAGTGCATGACAAGATCAGGAGTTCAAGAGTATATGAGTATTATAATTTCAAGTCAATGGATTCCTGTAAATATGATAGTCGTAAGCCAAGTAATAATATGCCATAACGAGGCAAGTACCAAGTAGTAGCAAACAGGTGCCATGAGACATATGCCTGAGAGGTGATATTAGGCAGGCGATAAGTGATAGCATGATACATGTAAGTGTGCCAGGAAAATAATATAATATTAGTCAACATGACGAAGTAGGAAAATCTGAAGGAAAGCGAGAACACTCGCCTAAAACTATAGGAAACACCAGGAAATCCCAAGCTCCAGAATCTAGGTAACCAACGCGTTCAATAACCAATATTATATATAAAAAAGAGGAGGAGAAGGATGAATCAAAAAAAGTGAGAATGAAGACGCAGGGGTCGCAGACGCGGGGGTCGTGCCGCGTTGATGTCACAAACGCGGGGTCTGAGACCCGCGTTTTATAATACAGGAAGAACGCAGACACGAGCACGTGCTCCGCGTCGCGTTAATACATGAAATGGGCTGCGTCTCATTCAACTCACACTCGCGTCTGGCCAATATTGAGCCAAACGCGAAGATTAGAGCCGCGCCTCACATAAAAACGCGAGAATCGCGTTGATAGAAAAGACAAAAAGGCATCGTGACTAAATCAGAATTGATTTCCTGGAGGGACATAACATTAAATGCGGGATGGAGAGAGTCTCCACATTAAATGTTGAACCCATATTGGGTGAGTCTCGTGTCAAGCAAGGGGAGAAAAAAAGTAAAATATCCGGATAGAATTCCGGTATCTGGGAAAACACCGGAAACTCAGGAAAATCACGAAAAATAAAGTTTCTTGAAAAGTTATCCAAAAATTTCCAAATAATAAATATTATTTAAAGATTTTTGTTGAAATCAGTTTTAAAAAATTCAGTTTCATTTTCATAATAAAAATCCTGAAGTCAACCGTTGACCCGGGTCGGCCGGATTTTGGTAAAATCTGAAAATTTTCAGAAAATGCCTGAAGGGAGAAAATATAATTCTAAGAAGAAATATTAAAGCAGAATTCAGAAATTTGATTTCAATTATAAACTAAATTCTTGGAATCAACCAGTGATACTGGCCGACACCAAATCCAGAGGAGTTTTGATAAATTCTAAAAATTCTCAAAAATTCATTTAGATAGAAAGAATAATTTTAAGAAATAATGTGAAAGCCGTTTCTAGGTTTTCAACTCCATTTGTAAATTAAAAATCTGAGAGTCGGTCAGCGACATTGGTCGACACCGGTTTTGAAGATTTACAATTTAATTCCGAAAAATTTCAAAAAATCATGAAAAATCTAGAATATTAAAAAATAATATTTGAAACTGAAATCGGTCAAATCTGAATACCAAAAAGGTCAAATCATGTCGTACTGCTATATGAGTAAGAATTTAAATAACAGAAAATAAGAAAATACGCTCCAAAAATCAGGACACATAGCTGTGTACGTATTCTGAGAATGGGGTGTTACAATTCATCCTCCTTATCAAAAATTTCGTCCTCAAAATTTCAATAATGAGGATGTGAAGGTAGGAAAGAATAGGGGTAAGGAATTTTACCAACTTAGATGTAAAGAGTTGGGGTAACGTTCACGAATAATATCCTCTCGTTCCCACGTAGCTTCTCCTGGGGCATGTCTATTCCAAGAAATCAGTACTAATGGTATTTCCTGATTTTTTAGCGTTTTGATACTTCTGTCCAGAATGGCCATCGGCTGCTCCTTGTAGGATAAATCTGGTCGTAGTTCTAATTCTGAGTGATCTAGAATATGACTCTCATCCTTGACATACTTCCTCAACTGTGATATATGAAATACATTATGTACTCCTTCTAAAGATGGTGGCAATGCCAATCGGTAAGCCACATCTCCCACACAATCCAAAATTTCAAATGGGTCGATGTATCTCGGACTAAGTTTTTCGCGAGTACCGAATCGGATTATCCCTTTGATTGGTGATATCCCTAAAAATACATGATCACCTGTTCTGAATTCTAACGGTCTTCTATTAGTGTCTGCCCAATTCTTCTGTCGGCTCTGTGCTGCCCGGAGATGATATCTAATAATTCTGACTTTATCTATTGTCTGAACTAGAATATCTGGTCCCATAAGTCTTATTTCGCCGACTTCATCCCAACATATTGGCGACCTGCATTTTCTGCCATATAATGCTTCAAATGGAGCCATCTTGATACTGGCCTGGTAGCTGTTATTATAAGAGAATTCTACCAAATGAATATAGTCTTCCCATGACCCTTTAAATTCTATCATGCAGGCTCGTAACATGTCTTCAAGAATTTGGATAGTTCGTTCAGATTGTCCGTCTGTCTGAGGATGATATGAGGTACTAAATTTCAGACGAGTTCTTAAATTTTCTTGGAGACTTTTCTAGAAATGTGATCGGAATCTCGTGTCTCTATCTGACACGATGCTATGTGGAACTCCATGTAGACGAACTATTTCTTACATATATTATCTGCAAGAACTTCTGTTGACTGACCTACTCTGAAGGGTAGGAAGTGAGCTGCTTTTATGAGGCGGTCAATGATTACCCATACGGCATTGTTACCCTTAGGACTGCGGGGTAGAGCTGTAACAAAATCCATGGTTATGTGTTCCCACTTCCATTCGAGTATCGGTAATGGTTGTAGAAGTCCAACTGTTCTCTGATATTCTACCTTTATTTGCTGACAAACTAAGCATTTTGCCACATACTGGGCTATCTCCCTCTTCATGGCATTCCACCAAAACTTCTGCTTCAGGTCTTGATACATTTTATTTCCTCCTGGGTGTATGGAATAAGCCGAACTGTGAGCCTCTGCCAAAACTTTCTGCCGAACTTCCCTTGTGGTACACAGATTCTGTTACCAAAATAAAGTGCACCATCCCAATGAATAGATATTTGTCCTTAATCCAGCTTCTACTTGAGCCCTGAATTTCTGTAATCTGGGGTCTTCCTTAATTTCACTTATCAGGGTTGGTTGAATCTGGAAGGTCATTAGTTGACCTAACTCATCAGCTCCTTGTATTAGCATTAAGTCCAACTTTATGATTTCTCGAAGCAATTCCTTCTGTTGAGTAAGTTGTAATAATACTTTGTTCTCTGTTCTCCTGCTTAATGCATCTGGGACTGTATTGTCTTTACCAGGATGGTATTGTAAGTCTATGTCATAGTCGGCCATCAATTCAAGCCACCGCCTTTGCCTCATGTTTAATTTTTTCTGTGTGAAGATATACTTAAGACTCTTATGATCAGTATAGATCAATACTTTGTCCCCCGGAAGATAGTGTCTGAAGATCTTCAATGCAAATATTACCGCCGCCAGTTCTAAGTCATAGGTTGGGTAATTTCTCTCATGTGGTTTTAATTGCCTAGATGCATAAGTTATGACATGACCATGTTGCATTAATACGCATCCTAGGCCTTTTCCGGATGCATCACTATATATCATCATCCCTCTTGTTCCTGAGGGAGTCTTCAAGATTGGAGCTGAAATTAGTCTTCCTTTAATTGTTCAAATGCTGTAGTACATTCTTCTGACCATTGATACCTTCCCCTTTTCTGGTGAGCTTTGTTAATGGGGCTGCGATTTTGGAGAAGTCTTGTACAAATCTCCTGTAATATCCGGCTAATCCAATAAAGCTTTAATTTCTGTTACTGTCCTTGGGATTGGCCAATCTTTTACTGCCTGGATCTTATTAGGGTCAACTGAAATTCCTTCTTCTGAAACTACATTGAAAAACACCTAGAGGGGGGGTGAATAGGTGTAAGTGCTAATTTAGGAACTAAATGCGCTAAATGCGGAAGCTAATGCAAATTTTGCAACACACTTAATACAATCAACAAGTGTAGCCGAATTCCCCGTGAAGGGCTCTGGACTAACTCCTCTTGATTCCCTTGAATGGGTTGAGGTGCTATGCGAAACTCTTGTTGATTAAGTACAAGTGAGGCACACACAAACAACCAAGCATATAAGATGATATAGCAATATGAAATATGCAAGGCACAATGCAAGCAAATAGATACGATATGACAATATGAGTTATGCTCAACACAAGGAAATATGATATGAATGAAGTATGATGCTTTGCACAATATAAAGAGAGAGAGTTGAGAGACAATGGATCAAACGCAAAGGCCAAGATATGTTTCGAGGTTCGAGCCCCTAGCTCTACATCCCCGCCTACACCACCGTGTAGGATTTCCAATCCACTATAGGAGTACCGAACTCCTCTCTCAATGCCACCGAGGCAATACAACCACAATCCACCTCTACCGAAGAGGGATAAGGCCCGTAGCCAATACAACCAACACAATCACCTCTACCGAAGAGGGATCCAAACACCAATACCACTCCGATCAACCTCTACCAAAGAGGGATACAACAATAGCAAGGAGGGTTTACAACTTAGAGGCTTAACCTCAAACACTTCTCTTTTTCTCTCTTTTCCACAAAACAAAGATCCTAAATAGATTAGGATAGAAGATAGCTCAAGTGTGAAAAACTACGTGTTTTTGGAAACAAGCAACAAAGAAAATACTTGGGAAAATTCTTGTAAAAGATAGAGAATGAAAAACCAATACAAATATCCCAAATTCCTATTTTTTTTGATTTTCTAAAAACCAAAACAATAAAGATGGAATCTTTTTGGCTCAAAAATTCTTTTGAAAACTTGTTTAGACACTAAACAAACTCTGAAATTTTTCTTGTCAAAAGTCTTATCAAAACAGCCCAAGAGATGGGGTATTATACCTCCATCAGAAAACTAGCCGTTAGGCTATGATGTGGCAGCCTGACAGGCTGACGGTCGACCGGCCCGGTCGACCGCCAACGGTCAGAAATGTGACCGTTGGGCAACCACGGTCGACCGGCCCGGTCGACCCAAACAAACAGAGAGCTCTGCTCTCAGACCGGTCGACCGTCCGGGTCGACCGTCCCAAAGCTGCCAAATGTGCACAGATTTGTGCACGCCGGTCGACTGGCCCGGTCGACCGACTTCAGCCTAGTCGACTTGGTCAGTTGACTTAGTCGACTGGTTGAAGCCTGGAACAGAAATCTGGGTCAGAAAAATAGTTTAAAAATATTTTGAAAAATCTTTTAAGTCTTCTAAAAATCCACAAAACATGTTTTAACATTTTGTATTGAAACACAAACTTGTGATAAAAATTTCAAGACATATATCAATCATATCAATTCATTTTTGAGTCTTGCAAATTTTATCAAAACCAACACTTGTATTTTTATCAAACTTGATTTTCAATACATGAATAGGAAAGTCAAAATAAGTTTATCTAGCAAGTTTAAAGCAAGTATGTATATCTAGAACATATCTAATATACATAAAAATAAAGTAAACTTGTTTGATCTACTATTCATGAAAACCAAATCCAAAACATAAATCTTTTTGTGTGTTGTGCACTTGAGCATATCAACTATACTAAGCTTTACAAATGGATCTAAAACACACTATCTAAACTATGGATACCTAAGTCTTCTTGATGATCTTCATCTTCAAGTTGACTTGCTCCAAAACTCCATCCATGGGCTAGGCAAAGTGTGATCTTGAAGCTTTGGCCCTGGAATCACTATGAAAAGCTTCTAAACTCTTTTGTTGAAGCTAATTACCAACTAATATCTTGCTAATGATCTGAAACTTAAAATCACAAGAAATTAGTAAACATAACTACATGAGTTAATCATCATCAAAACTAGGGTGGAAGGCTTTGGGCCAACTATCTCCCCCTTTTTGATGATGACAAAACTCATGGAGTTATATATGCATGGATTAAAGTTAAGCTTCAAAGAAGCTCCCCCTTAACTCATGCATAAACAAATAAACAAAAGATATGCAAATGAATGTACATAAACATGTATGCATCAACATGCATAAAACACATAAACAAATTCTAGAGGCTCTAGATACCAATTAAATTAATAAAATATTAACAAAAACACTAGATGCTCTAGATACCAATAAAACTTAATATATGCAAAAATATAAGTATGCATATATAAAACTCAAAATCTTTCTCCCCCTTTTTGTCAATCATCAACAAAGGGGTAAACAATCAAAACAAAAAAAATGAGGGTAAAAATCTTTCTCCCCTTTTTTTGTCAATCAAAACAATAAAACAATGTTCTCCCCCTTTTTGTCTAAAAACAAAAACAAAGTCAATAAGGGGTGACTATAAACAACATGATATCAATAGAAAAATATGTCAATGAAGCATCTTGATATCAATTGAAATTAAACAAAGATCAATAAATGTTATATGCTATATACATTCATGAAGAGGAAGACGCTAAGTTAGCTTCCCTACACATATGCATTACATGAAAGAGAGATGTTAAGCCCTAATTCACATAACACACATTATGTAATGCATAAGAGGAGATGTGAAGCTCCCCCTACACACGTGGTACCACATAAAGAAGAGATGTTAAGCTCTTCAATACACAATACACTCAACATGAATCTATATGTAGAAGAGATGTTAAGCTCTCCTTGCATATGGTTAATATAAATCAAAACTTTTATATTTTACTTTAAACAAAAATTTAGATACCAATTTAAAACACAAGACATCTTGAAATCAAAACATAGTATTTTTCTTTTTCAGTCATATAAACAATTGAAATGACTATTTTCTATCATAAAGCAAGGGAGTGAAAAACTAAATACCAATTGAAATATGAAAATCGAATTTTCTCCCCCTTTATGAAATACCAACACAAACTATGAATACTCTTATTTTAACAAGCCTATGCATAGTTTTTTTTATATAAAAAATAAGCTTGAATAAAGATACCAATTGAAAAATGAATCAATTGAAGTAATAGTTGAAACTCAAGCTCTAGCATAAACAAAATTTGTGTGAAAAATTTATATCTTAAGCACAAATAAAACAAGTATATGTGTATGAAATAGAATGAGTATCAATCACCAATAGATGATACCAATGAGAGTATACATACACAAACACATATGAGTATACAAAAGAATCAAATTGATACCAATTGAAAGAGTTCAATGAAACCAATTGACATAACAATAAGATCAAGTGTATATCTCATATTATCTACCTCCCAATCATGGTTCAAGTTTTAAATGATTTTCATTTTAAGGCATTCATGAACATGGTCTCCCATCCATCCTCCCATAGATGGTAGGGGTTTTCAAAAATAGATTTGAAAATGTAGTTTTGTTTGAAAATCACTACCAAATTGAAGAATACGAACTAGTCAAAATGAAAAAACTTGTTAACTAGTGCGAAATCCTTCAAGTAAGGAATAAACTAAAAATAATTTTCATAAAACATGAAATCCACATGAAAATCAACACTCTAATCCAATTAAGCATAATTTTGACTCATGAAAACAAAACATGAGCAAGCAATAAAAGTGAGTATACAAATACAGTGTGAATATCATAATCATGAAAATTTTCATTAAGCTCAATTATTCCTTTAAACATTAAAAACACGAAAATCATCAAAACTTATTTAATCTTCATGGCATATGTATGTCTAATACAAACTAAAGTATACATACATATCCAAAACATAAAGAGTCCACAAATGTATATGCATGAAGGCACGTGGCTCAAAAGGATAATCATGTATATCTAATAGTTTGGACAAGATAGACACATACATGAAGTTAAACAATTAAACACAAAATCAAGAAAAACTAAATCTTCATCAAAACAAAGTTCATTTCATGGTATATGTATGAATTGTCAACACAATAAGTATACATACATATCCTTAAACACAATTGAGTCCATATATAGATTTGCATGAAAGGCAAATGACTCAAGGGGTATACATGTATATCTTAGGGTTTGTCAATAATACACATATACATGAAGTGAAAACTCACAATCATAAAACAAGTCCAAAAATGGAATACAAGTTTGAGATGTATGAATCATCAAAACTAGACTATACTAGCACATCTAATAGGTTCAAATAAGCAATCAAGCCCAACATATATAGATTTATTTGTGGCCCACTATATGTACAAGTATAAATCTTAGTCTTTGATCGAGCCAAACCTGCACAAAAAATAACAGAAATTTAGGAACAGTGCTAGGTCCTCAATTCTACCGTATAGCCTAGGGCTAACGGGTCGTGATCCACAGGGAGGGACAGCGATGGAAGCGTTATGTAAGTTTCTTCTTTTAATTTACAAAATTAGTTAATACTTATCTTCTCAGTTAATAAAAAGAAAATAAAAATGTTAAGTTAAGAAGAAGATGATAGAAGAAGAGATGATGGTATCATTGTTGTTTTACTTATAAAAATAAAGGAACCAAAAAGAGATAAAGAAAAGTGTGATGCAAAGATTAGAAATAAAAATGCAAAGATTAGAAATAAAAGAAAAAGAAGAATATTTACCTCTACTGTTGAACCATAAATGAAATTTACCTTCGCATCGAGTAAAGCAAAGTAGTAGAAAAGAAGAAAGGAAAGAAAGGCTTCGGCGAGATTGAGCACAATGAACCTCCATTGATTGTCACCTTCAATATAGGCTTCTTGAAGAAAAGATTACAATAGTGTCACTCTACATAACTCTTCCTCTCTTTTGATCATGTAACTCTCTCTAGCCTAAAAATAAAATAAAATAAAGAAAATGAAGATTACATTGAAGAGAAAAAGAAAACCTAAACTAAAGCTCTCTCTGAGATGGTGCTTCCCTCTGAAGTGGTGTTCCTCTTCCTCTGAAGTGGTCCTCCTTTGAAGTGGTCCTCCTCCCCTTGCCTTTGAGATTGCAGGTATTTATAGAAGAAATGCAGAGATTAGAGGAGTATAAAGATAAAGAAAGCTGGCTTTTCTGAAATTTGAATCCTCCCCTTATCTCCATACTAGATTTATCCAGAATTCTGTTCTGCAGCTTGATGACGTGTTGAGTACTGAATATTGCTTAACAGATGATAGAATTAGAATGAGTTATCAACAGACGAATTGTAGCCCTTTAAGTCTTCTTTCTGTAGAATCTTGAATCGTTAGATTTGAGATTCGGTAGCAAAAGATATGATTAAAATTCTAAACTGTATCCAGTCTGATTTGCTCTGATCTTCAGCTGAACATTTGCCCAGATCCTTGATTTGTTCTAACTAGATCTGAGATCATCCTTAGCTAACCAAATAGATCCAGTTAAATCTGATTTTAACTGGTATTTATTTGGTTTAATCCTCTTTCTCTTCATTATTATCTTCTGCAAAATAAATATTTAAGACAAGAAAATTAGGAGATTTATTACACGATAAATGTAGGAATGTAATGAAAAGAATGCAAAATATGTGTACGATCAGTCTTAATGAAACTAACATCTAAACAAGTAATCTTAACATGAAGCATCAAAACACAATATAAAAATCATCATGATAAAACTAAAACATGATTACTATGTGAATTCACATGTATTAGATTCATGATGTACATTATAGCTTAAACAAATGTGAGACCACTAAGAATGGGTTCATATAAGCATGTGTGTCTCAAATACTATACATGTATGTCAAGGATCTAATAAACATGGTATTTACATACTAATCCATAGACAAAAAATATGCTATAAACAATGAAATGGAAAGCATGTAAACAATAAATGGGAGTAAAGGATTGTTACCAAAACTGAAGAAGAAACTCTCCTTGTCTCCAAACAAGGTGGTCCTCTCCACCAAATCTCCCTTGAAAGTGATGCATCCAATTGATTTCCTTTACGTACGGAACGCATCCACTCCAATGTGTCATCACTCTCACGTCATGTGAGAGCCCACACCTACATCAAAAATAATAGGAGGGGTGGTCTTTGGTACCCATATCTTATTGGTCCATGGGGGTTAGTCCTTTCTCTAACCCAAAACAAAATTCTTTGCTAAATTTACATCATGTAATCTATCAAAGCAAAATTTAGCAAGGTGGCCCTTACGTCCACAATGTGTACAAGTACACATGAGCATACATTGTGTGATGGTGTCCGTGAGGAGCATGTGTATGCCGTGGAGGGTGTGCATGCATAAAGGATGGAACTTGTTTCTTTCGAACTAAGGTTTCCAAACGTTAGTGGTTCATGGCAAACATTGGCTCATAGTGGAGCCCAACAATCAACGTTCTTCTTAAGCAAACAAATATCATCATTAATCTTAGAAGAAGAGGTACATGCATTGGGTAGACTAGATGAAGAAGCTACACTAGCATGACAAACATGTGCATCCATCTTATTTTGTAAAACAATATTCTTATCTAAACAAACATTCAACTCATTTGAAATAGAAATAATTTTATTTTTCAAAGCAACATTCTCTTTTAAAACAAAATCAAGTTTTGAAGTTAAAGAATCATTTTTCTTCAAAACATCTTCACAATCATTTTTATTTTTCAAAATTTTATTTCATTTAAAGCAAGATAAGTGAGATTTTAATGAGTCCCTTTCATTAGCAATCTCATCCTTCTCTTGCAAAACAGCATCAAGTCTAGCAATCAAATTTTTATTTTCATTGTTAATGCCTAGACTTTTCTTTTTCAACAAATTATATTTTTCTATTAGTTTTTCACACACAATGGATAGTTATTCATTCAAAGCATGGGGATTAACAAAATTATTTGAAGAACTAGCACAATCATCATTATCTAAGTGGGTTTCCGATTGTACCTCAAGGGAGTCATTCCCTTGGACCATCAAGCATTGTGAGTCGGATTCCCCACTAGACTCCTCTTCTTGGATTTGTACTTGAAGCTTGGAGGTTTGGTGGTTGTTAACATGTTCCACACTGCAAATGCGGAATCAAAGTTAGAAGCAAGTAAAAGATATTCTTTATTTAATGTGCTTCTAATGGCCTCTAGGGCTTGTGCATTGGCCCCTACATGATTGCGATCTCCAAGATAGCATTCTTGGTGGCCGCAAGAAAGACATGCAAACCTAGGGTTTTAGGTACATGGATTTCCTATACTTCCAAACAACATGTTGAAAGGGTCAAAGCTAGGTGGGGTCATGAAGTCCATGGTAAACTATATGAGTGTGCAAACAAGCAAATGCAAACAATAGATTAGCAAGAAATGGATCTCACTCCTAAGATGTTAAGCCTAAGTATCAGGAGCACTAGCTCTGATACCAATTGAAAAACACCTAGAGGGGGTGAATAGGTGTAAGTGCTAATCTAGGAACTAAATGCGCTAACTGCTGAAGCTAATGCAAATTTTGCAACACACTT
The DNA here is from genome assembly GCA_038442645.1 of Agave tequilana. Taxonomy (NCBI): domain Eukaryota; kingdom Viridiplantae; phylum Streptophyta; class Magnoliopsida; order Asparagales; family Asparagaceae; genus Agave; species Agave tequilana. The sequence goes on from JAVJIF010023534.1 coordinate 83,204, forward strand.
AATACAATCAACAAGTGTTAGCCGAATTCCCGTGAAGGGCTCTGGACTAACTCCTCTTGATTCCCCTTGAATGGTTGAGGTGCTATGTGAAACTCTTGTTGATTAAGTACAAGTGAGGCACCACAAACAACCAAGCATATAAGATGATATAGCAATATGAAATATGCAAGGCACAATGCAAGCAAATAGATATGATATGACAATATGAGTTATGCTCAACACAAGCAAATATGATATGAATGAAGTATGATGTTTGCATAATATAAAGAGAGAGAGAGTTGAGAGACAATGGATCAAACGTAAAGGCCAAGATATGTTTCGAGGTTCGAGCCCTAGCTCTACATCCCCGCCTACGCCA